>JABUQX010109204.1:0-10000 GCA_015478945.1 Trachelipus rathkii
TACGTACAACCGTAACTATAGTATCTCTTATTTAAATAATTGTTATTAACTCTATGATAAATGAATAAAAGTAATATATACTAGTTATAGTTTATTAATTTAATTATATTTATACGAAAATTTAAAAAAGATTAATTCTAGTGAAAAACTATATTAAATTTGTTATATACATAGTATTATGTGCATGGGCTCATTATATTATTAAATTAAACTACTCATAAATATAGAATATACTACTTCACTTTAGGGTATATACAATATTGATCTCTGAGTTTGTGACTATAATCCAAAATATATTTATCTAAGTAGAATTATCTTTATCATATTCTGTAATTATATAGTCAATTATATACCTATATTAGTAACTTATATATAGATAATATAATATTATATTATATACTAAGGAGAAAAGAGTTTTAATTTATCATAACTTAAGTGCTTATATATTTGAACATATAGTTAAAATAATAATACAAAAAAATCTGATTCACTTTATTTATTCTTTTTCTATATCTCTTAAGTATTACTAACCCTCATACTTACTTAATCATAATACTATTCTATTTAAGCCATCTAAACATATCTATAGTATCTATTATAACCCATAAAACTTTTTACCACAATCAAATTTTTTTTCGGTTAATACTATATTATGTTCTATAATCTTATCGTGCTTATATATATTAAATATAATATTTATACTATAATTTTTAAAGTTACTATTTTTTTAAATTTATATTATATAAAGATCTATTAGTATATTATATGTTTCAAGGTATACTATTATAAATATTATCTATTATGATAATAATTTATGTAATATAATATCTTTCTGGTTATTACCTATATTATGTTGAAGCTTATAATATAGTAATATATATACTAATATTTAACCTATGCCTTACTAATTATAATTATAAGTGTCTCCAATTCTTTTTATATGTAACCTTTAAGATTTCTAGTTATGGGTTTTTGTTGACCATCTACTACCCTTCTCTTATTTGAAGCTATCCGCGGGATTTTAAGCAAACGTTACTTCGGTTTATTCCTTCTCTTTCTTCTCGCTATCTATATTTTTGTTGTTGTAAGTTTTATTTCATTAAATTTAATTATGTATAGTAAAAGAATAGATTTGAGTTTAGGGCCTGAACTATCTAAGTTAATCATTATATAATTGCACTTGACTTATCTCGTTTGCGGGTAAATATTCAACACCAAAATACTAATACACCTAACTAACCAAAATTTATTAAAGGCTTTTTTAAATTATACTTGCTTTTTTCGTGTAATCTTTTTATTACAAGCCGAATTATAAATTGTCACCGGATTATATAATTTATAGTTAGAGATGAAATATTTTCCCTTTAACTCTTATACATATTATTAAAATAAGTAAAAAAACCTTAAACATTTAATATAACAGATATATTATTATATATATGATATTTATATTTTCATGGGGCTATATACACAAGCACTCGAGATATAATGTGTGACATTTTAAAGCAATGGTTGAACAACCGTCTATATCTTTTCTTTTTTTTTTCCTTTTCTTCTGTTTTTATTTATATTCTTTTTTCTGTTTTTTATAGTGTTATCGCTATGTTCTCCAAGCTTATTTCTCTGTTTCTATATAATATTTCATATTATATAATATATTAGCTAGTTATTTGCTTACCAATTTTCTATTAACCTACATTAGTTTTCCAATATGAAAAAGTATACAAAGAGAAATTTTTTACGCTTTCACCAATTACCGTTTTTTTATAATTCTATATAATTTTGAAATATAATATTATATATTTAAATATTTAAATAGTTTTAATGATAAGATTAATGACATCATCAATTTAATTTATTGACCGTTCTACCTTTTCTCGACTAATTCAAATTTTTTAATTAATTAGTTATTGTTTATTCATTAATTATCGGTATTCATATATAGGATTTCTTTCTTAGTGCCCTTAGCATTACATTATTCATTCACACCTTCAATCTATTATCAAGTAAATACGTGTACACTCATAAACTCGAGACACATCTTTACTTGTCTATTCCTATCGTGTAAATTTTTCTTCTTGCATTCTTTATACTTCATTTGATTTTTCGATTTATTTAAGTCTTATAATAAATTATAAAGGAAAAATATTGAGGAAACCACAGAGCATACTATAATATTATTTCGGGGATTTAAATGTTTAGTTTTCATTACTTGAGAGAGAGTTACACTGCCCACACCTGGACCGGAGATCACTAGTTGACGAGAGTAGGGGCAGAACTCACATAGATCGAATAATTCACTGATCTTCTCGTGGTGTCTAAATTCCATATGGGGGGATGATTTATAGAGAGGGGTGAATAGGAAACGAGTTTTTGGTTCTTTAATACTCCTTCTTCGCCGTAAAGAGCCCCCACAGTCAGCCTTAGGATCAAATACATACCATATATACTAAAGCAAAATTAATCAAGATTTCATTGTATTTTTAATATTTTGCTAAAAAATCCATCGCAGTTGTTTCCTTAAAGCAAATAACTAAACTTTACTAGTATAGAATTCACATTGTTTAGATGTTAATATATTTCAAAAACTGAAATATATAATGAAGCCAACATTGTTAGGGTTAAGCACAGATATACAACAAGTATATATAAGTTCAATTCTATAAAATTAATATAATGGATCAAAAAATAAGCTAAGCTTCTTCATTTTTATAAAACTATAGGTGTGAAATCAACAAAAAAATATATTATCAACAAATTGTTTAATTTTTGTTAATAATTACTTAAATTACATTGAAAATCTATGTATTTACTAATGTATATATAACCTCAAAGAAAAAATGATTAAGTTACATAAACAATTTATTTAATTGATTTCGTGCGAGTCTACAATAAATCCAATATCCGCCTAATATATCTACTTACAGACTACACCAAAAAATACTCGTTTACATATCGTAGTTATAATTTAAGTAATCTATAAAATAGTAAGGTAGTCGAGTTATTTGTGTTATATCATTGAATATTTGAAAAAAGTATCTGTATATAATTAAAGTACATTTAATAAATAATATGATAACTACTGTGGTTCGATATTTTAAAATTGAATTTAAACATTGAGAAATTGTATAATGAAATAATATATATCTCATTCTATTATGAACTATATATATATATTATACTTATTTTAAAGTTTATACTTAGATGTTAGAATCATTGTTTATTTTATTTCATTTTATTTACAATTTTATTATTGCTCCAGGGGTTAAATAATATTTATATTTTTAGCTTCATGGCCCTAAGTAGATTTTA
Source organism: Trachelipus rathkii (assembly GCA_015478945.1). Taxonomy (NCBI): domain Eukaryota; kingdom Metazoa; phylum Arthropoda; class Malacostraca; order Isopoda; family Trachelipodidae; genus Trachelipus; species Trachelipus rathkii. The sequence continues at coordinate 3,313 of JABUQX010109204.1, forward strand.
TATAATATATGATCAATGCCCTATAATTATATATATGATATTGTTATTATTTTTGAACCTACTAAGGATATATACTAATTATACTGGATTATTAATATCAAGTATTATATAGATTTATATTATTTTAATAGTTATCATTACTATATATATAAGTATTATAGATATTATTGTTTTTATTTAATATATAAAGTACGTTAATGAACATTAGTAAGACTATATATAATAAATAAATTACAAAACCTAATACTCAACATTATATATATAAAGAATATAAATATAATATCATTTTCTGGCTTATTTACCATTATCCACTTGAATTCCTGATTATATATTTTTAATCAATCTTGAGTAAAATTTAAAATACATTGCTATGTATATGACATACGTATTGCAATTAATCATACTACTCTAGATAACTATATAATTATAAAATATATTCCTATTCATTATTAATATATATAATAATTAATGTAATTTAAAATCATATCTATTAAAATAAATATTAATATATATCTATATAATTTATAAATTACTATTAATAATTAAATGAAGAATATCTTTTTATCTGATGTATCCTAATGGAGTGACATTTATAGAGATGGAAAATGATGCTAATATGATATATATATAGATAATGAATGGAAACTGTATGGTTAAATAAGAATATCTATATATCTTATATATAATAGGATATTCATTACACTCTTCTTCTTAATGTAAACTCTTTCGGTATAACCTAATAGAACGTTTCAGACATACCTCTACTAGTATATATAACATATATAATTATATATCTATCACCAGAGGCTGATAAAATAATCAGTATCTTGCAACACCTCCAAACTCTGGTTTTATTTAAAATGCAATATAACGTGTACTGCCATCAGAGACTTGGCCGAGCGTTTCGTATATTTTACTATACTCGATTGCTACTATATAATATATTTAATAAATATACAGATATATGCAATTAGAAACTAATATATGTGACGATGCAGTAAAATAAATTGGTGGGGATTTAGAAGTGATTGAAAAAAGAAATGATTGAGGAGAAGAAGAAGAAGAGAGTGAAGAAGAGGAAGAAAAAGGAGGAGAAAAGATGGAGAGAGGAGAGCAGAGTAGAGAGAGAGAGAGAGCCAATGAGAGAGAGAAAGAAGAGAAGAATGTGAGATATGTTAATTTTAAGACGTGAGCGAGAGCAGAAGGAGCGCAGAGAGAGAGACGAGAGAGGAGAGGGAGAATAGTATAAAAGGAAAAAAATACGAGAAAAAAAGAGGGAGTAGAGGTAAATGTGCATAAAGAAGAAACAAGATGAAAGAAGAAGAGTAATAATGACAAAGAAAACGCAAAAATAAAATAAGTAGAAATACATAAAAATGAGAAAGACAAACGAGAATGATAAAACACAAAGAAAAGAAAAAGAAAAAAACTATTAGCCTGGTAATTTTTGTCCTTTTTTTGACTCCCTTCCTCCCCCCCCACCAAAGTAAAAGGGGTACTGTTATATCTAATCTGGAAGTCTTCTGTTTTTACTTCTTTACTCCTTCCTCTTCCTTACTCTAAATATTCTTTGTGATTAATATTTATTGGGAACTTTAGTTTGGGGCAAAATAGTATGAGAGGAATTAAGAGTTCTCTTCCGTTATTTAAGATGGGGGGGGGGAGAGTTAGGGAGTAAGGAATGGAAGAAAAAAAAAAGTAAGAAAATAGCCCAAATTACTGATACAAAATTAGAAGACTGAATGATCTGGTTTAATGTGATTTTGTCTATACATGTATCAGTCTATACATAGTAAATTCTTCATTTATCTATAATTCATTTTACCCTAACTACTAAGACTGGACTGCGTATTGTTGAGATGTACTATGTCATCTATAGAGATATGGAAAGTATGTTTTGGGACGTAATATGCATTACTATGGTTATATATGATTCTGCTTCAAGCTACGTGTAGCTACTATATATACATAATACTAATAGGGCCTACATCAACTATTCTTGATGAGGCGATCTAGTGGTTTCTGAATAACTACTCTAGTCCCTACTATATATATATAGTCTATATATATATATATATAACTATCGGCTGGAGCTGCTTGTGTGGTTCTGATGCGTTAGTTGTCTTCGCTTATAGACATTGCTCACTCTCAATGTCTAATATCAAATAAGACGTAGGCGTTTAGTATTCAAAGTTTCTGTTATTTGAAAGATAACATATCTGGGTTCGAATTAACAGTTCATGCGAAAAAATGTTGAGACTGACGTTCGGAGAAAGGCAGTTTCAGGTGCAGCACTCTCCGTTTTTGAAGCATATGGGGATAAATAGTTTCTAATGCGTGTGTCAAATCAATCGGACTCACATCTTGAAAGACTTAATGATTTAGTAAAATCACCATAATACCAAACTACTCTATATACTTCCCACAAACAACGATCCTCATATAAGTCCAAATAGCTGTCTACCGAGAGGAAGATTTACACTTTTCATTTTCAACGTGATGGTTTTAGTTAAACGTACATAAAAGCTGATGTTACATGAAGCCAACCTTATCCGCATTTAGAGAAGGACTTATGCCCAAGTCAAGTCGCTAGTCTCCACAGAAAGTCAGTTACAACTCGCCAATAAATGTTAACACAACACATATTGATTGGCTTATTCTCCATCATTTTTTCATCCCGTGTCGTAAAGAGAATAGTAAATTTCGATAGACTATATTTGTTATTAAACCATATAGAGGTGGTAATGACTCCGTATAAATTATAATCGGTGTCGACGGGACGTTCATAAATATATGTTGAATAGGAGAGAGATTATTGATTCTGTTATTCATATCTATATATACCCTTCATCATATAGGGCACGAGGCCCAAATATTCTGGAAGGTATAGTTGTTATCGATACTCTCGCGCAGCAGATTAAAAGTATATATAGATACTAGATACTATAGCTAATAGCTAGGAGACAAATAACGATGGATCAGAGATTATACGTTATCAACGTGCAACTGATAGAGGAACTATATCATGTAAAGTATAGTGGATTATAAAAAAGATAACGAGTCTTATATATAACATATCTATATCATTCATTAATCTGATAATAAAAGCCACAACGACACACAATTATAATAAGTATGATCACATTGTAGTTATTAAATAATAATGATGATAGCATCGTCCCCCTTCCTTATTATTGTTTATAAGATGAATTTACTGAATTAAATATATATCGAATTGTCACCTAAATACAGAAACAATATTTTAAAAAGGAAAATAGTACAGATTGACTTATAGAATTCAAAGCAGTATGATCTAATTAGACACGAGAACTATGTCCCTGAATGGTACGAGATAGTAGCAAAAATAACACAATAAACAGTAACAACAAAAGAAACTTCCCTCATCACGAAAATCAAATAATAATTTAATAGATATATGCACAATAAAATAATCAAATTGAAAAATATCATGAATATACAACTCTTCGAACAACTTGTTTATCATATTTGCGTGAATTAAATAACGAAATAGTTTGGTTCTGAATTTGTTAGTATATTTGTTTCAATATAATTCATAATATTGAATATATATCGAATAAACGGAATATCAATAATATTTATATTAATATAATTTAATTTTTAGAATTTAAACAATTATAACCTATTTTTATTTTCTTACAAATTATAAATAATATTAATACATTAAAGAAAATATTACAGACGACACTTTGATATACCAATAATATAATCATCATAATAATCATCATAATATCATCACTATAGTATCACCATATTATCATCATTATTTTATAATAATATAATTTATTTATTATTATTATTATTATTGATTACTATTTATAAATTGATATATAATATATTTATTCTATTATTATTATTATATAAACTTAAATAATTACATAAAATGTGTTTATTATTGACACTAATAAAATATTAATATCATTATAAGTTAATTATAGATAACATCAGAATCGTCCATATGTAACGAAAATCATAACTCAACAGTAAAACGTCGCTAGAACATTCCTAGACTGGAAGATATTGTTATATGATGCTCACACATTTAATTACTCTAAATAATAATATATTATAAGTAATAATAATATCTAATAAAATATTATTAATTATAATAATATAATAAATACTAATGCCTTAAATATATAATAAGTATAATTATTATAATATATCAATATTATATTATATCAATATAGGGTTTAAATATTTAGTTTAGTATATATATAGTACTCTAATAATAATTTGTTTTTAGTTTAAATATAATTTTTTTTTGGTCACATGTTCAGTATTTAAATTCATTTCACCGAACCAGAGGTATAATTAGATTTATCTTATATAATATCATTAACTTAATTTGCTTTATTTTAAAATAGATATTATTAGTCACGTTAATATATAAAAAATAATATAATAATTAAATTAAATATATATATAATATATTAATAATTAATTATATATAATAATATATCGAATTAATATATATTATACAATGATGAAATATATATATAATAATTATATACTAAGTAATCAAATCTATATTCCATAGAAATATCTATTAAAATAACCTGGAGTAGATAATTGCAATATATCCATAATAAATATCCAAATAATATTATATCATTTCGGAAACTTGAGTAAAATAATCAAAATTTATATTAAAATAAATAAAATGAGTTAATAAAATATAAATTGAAATTAATGAATTAAATATATAACAATACTAAAAATGAATAATATTGACACGGTTAATCTACTAAATATTACTAATACTAACAATAAACTCATGAAAAAATCACAAATAAAAATCCAGTCCGAAACTTACAAAAATAAATCTAATAGTAATAATAAAGGTAATAATATACATCAACTAATAATTATATAATAATCAGTTAAACCCAGTTATTGTTATAATCTGAACTATACATTAAGTAAATAAATTAAATATATATTAATACAATTTAAATTAAATATTATACATTCAAATAACTAAATAATACTATTGACAGAATAAAATAACTTGAATTTGAATTTGAATTTACTCAACATATCTAAATTAATGAACTTATAATAAATCGAATTTTAATTATAATATATGAATAATATAAATAAATATATATATATATAAGAATAATATAAATATACTCTTGATATGGATGAGAGAGCATTTGGTAAGTTACTAAATAATTAATGAATAATATTTTCAATATTTATAGAAAATTATATAAAACAATAATAATCAGGTAAAACTAAAATTAGTAATTCTTTTTAGACGATAATAAAGTAAAAAATATTTTACTAATTTTTTATTAAATAAATTATTAAATTATATTTAAATTAACAAAATATATTAATTTTTTATAAGGTATTCATTAAAAACGTATATAAGATATAACACAGCTGATCTGTTGCTTTGAAGGAAATTTATTCACTAAAAGAATAAAATTTAAATAATGATAATAATTGAACTGGCAATTTTTATAGAATTCCATCTTTTAATAGCGATTATCATATTGCTTTCCTATAAATACATAATAAAACTTATTATAAAATAATATATTATATGATATAATATTATTATATATAATTAATTATATTAATTAAACTGTAATTAAATAAAATTGTATAAAAATTATAAATAATTTAAATATATATATAATATATTTTATAATATTTATAAAATCATGAATATTAATAAATTAATATATATAAATTATATGTTATTATAATTTTATTAATGGGCAAATGACAACTTTGTGACGAACATTATATATTTAAAAAAATTATATTATAATAATTAATATATTAATATAATAAATTATAGTAATATATATAAATTATATTAATATAATATCATTATATTAATTATATAGAACATATAATTATATATATATATATAATATAATAAATAATAGTTTAATAAAATATTCATAATTTAATTAATTTTAATCATATTATGATTATTATAAATTTTTATTAATTTATATAAATAATATATTTATAGATTTAGTAACTGCACGATTGTTCTTTTAATTATTTATTTGATTAATTATTTAAGTAAATTAATATAACTACTTACGATTTGACAACAACAACATACAACAACAACAACAACAACAACAACAACAACAACAACAACAATAATAATGGTAAATTCTTGAGGAATCTAAATCTTGAAACTGCATTGCTGTTTCCGAAAACTACTAACACAAAAGTCGTTGCTCTCAAAGATCATGGAGTTATACTAATATTTACAAATAAACGGTCAAAAGCCATTTTTTTGTATACAAAAGCTTTTTTATGAGAATTTTTATTTAAAAAAGTCCTCCTTTTATATGTACTAAATTCTTTCGTCTTCCAATATAGTTTATGAAATGGACTACCAGATATACACATCAACTTCACAATACAGTTACTAGTTTTAATACAAATTTGCTAGATAATCTATTTAAATTTCTGAAAACAAATACAATGTTCGAGATACTCTAAAATAATACTGTTAAAATATATGCAAATGTTTTATTGTAAATATTGTATTGCATTCTTTCTTTTTTCGCTCCCTCATTCTTCTCCCTCTTTTTTCTTTTTTTTCGCTCTCTCATTCTTTCTCCCTCTTTTCTCTTTACTTTAATATAAAATGAAAAGAATAAGCATAACC
>JABUQX010109204.1:15000-22352 GCA_015478945.1 Trachelipus rathkii
ACTATATATATATAGTATATATTATAAATATATTACTAAAATATATATATATATATATATATATATAATATATATATATATATAATATATAATATAATATATATATATATATTATATCATAATATATTATATATATATGATATATATATATAATGAGGTTAATTAAAATTGCACATGAAAACCTTTCCAAGGAGGGGAGGCAGAATAGTAAATAAATGGGAAAACCTTTCCAATCCTAAATCTAGCGCAAATCTCTGAGATGACCGCAGATGGAGGGATTTTAAAGAGAGGGAGACTAAACGGCAGAGCAGAGAGAGAGAGAGAGAGAGAGAAGGAGAGAGAGAGAGAGAGCAGAGAGAGAGAGAGAGGAGAGAGAGAGAGAGAGAGAGAGAGAGAGAGAGAGAGAGAGAGAGAGAGAGTTTCACAGAAGAAAAGTAGCTGGAAAGAAGGAATCACCATAACTAACATGCCTGAGTTTCTCAATATTCACACAGAATTCATGAGAAGGCAGGGCACCGCTTGCCGCGAGGGCGACACAAAGAGTAGTGGAATGGGTGAGTTCAACTCCACGGAGCACCTGCGTTATACTACCTATATTACTATATTAAAGAGATAGCGCACCACCGTCACGTGGCAGAGAAAGAGAGCCAAGGGAGTTTGAAAGTAGGGGGAAGTTTATTTATCTTTTAGTCTTAGACTCAACCCCATCCAGAGGAAAGGTAGAACCGTAGCCCCCCTCCCAAATGTGAGAACAGTACTCCATACAAGTGCGGATAAGGCCCTTATATAATTGGAGTAATCGTTCAGTAGTTTAAATTCCCGCAACCTGAACAGAACTCCCGGCTTTTTTGAGGCCACCTTAGCATCCATTGTTGTATGAGGTTTCCAAGATAGTTTATTGTTTATGTTCAGACCAAGAATGTTTATGCTATCCGCAGGTGAGACCGGAGGGTCGTCGAAGAAGATTGGAAAGTTGGGAGGTGTTTTTGAGAGGGAGATGTGAAGAAGTTGAGTTTTTAAAGAGTGAGCTGAGTTTCATAAGGTTGAGGTGACCCAACCTGGAAATGCCATCTAAGTCGTCAAGAATAGAATCGGAAAACTAAAGTCGAGAGACAACCCTAGATGCAAAAAAAAAGGTGCAAACTTGAAATAAGTGGATGAATAGAGAGTTGAGTCATTGGCATAAGAATAAAAAGAGCTGGAGAGCACCTGAGAAGATCGTTAATGAAAAGTAAAAATAAAGTTGGAGATAAAACAAAATCTTGTAGAACACCACAATTATCAGGAAAGGAAGAAGAGGTACCTTCATTAACAGTGTCGATATGGAGTAATCTGAGTGAAAATTAGACATAAGTGAGAAAAGAGAAGAAGGAAACCAAAAGGAAGGTAGCATAGAGAATAGTGACGTATGCCGTACCTGGTCAAAGGCTTTCGATATATCAAGCGCCCCCACACACAACTCTCTATAGCCCTTAACTACCATAAATTAGTGAAATGTTAATGAATGTCACCAGTTGACCTCAAACTTCGAAAAACATACTGGTGATCTGAAAGAAGGGAATGAGATTCCAGATGATCCAGCAAATGAGAGTTGAGGAGGGTTTTAAAGATTTTGGACAGAATACAAGTGAAAGCTATAGGACAATAGTTGAAGGATCAGAGTGGCTAGCCCTCTTTGAGATCGGTTGAACATATGAGCGCTTCCAACATTGAGGGAAAGTGTTAATTTTAAGGCATAAAGAGTGGAGCCGAACGAGGATAGGATCTAGCTCAGAAACACACTCCCTCAAAAAAGCACAGATCCGTCAGAAGTTGTTAGAGATGCTTTTGGCAAGGGGTCAGAAATTTTTATCAGTAGAAGATCCAAGAAGGTTAGCGCTCTTTCTCTTGGTGAAAGCACGCTTAGTCTGACGAATAATATCCCTGCAGTGATTCCGAGCTGAACGAAAATTACCAAAGTGATAGGAGAATTAGAGTGTTTTCATTCCCGATAGGTTTTGCCTATTCTGAAGTGGTACGAGAACAGGTGTTATCAAACCACAGCTTATGAAGAGAAAAAGATTTAGTAGAAAATGAAATGAACCTGTTCATTTCCTCGGAGATTACGGCCCCTACTTTTTCAACAATCACCGAACCGTCCTCCGAGTTAAAAAAAAACAATTCATATTAAAAGTAGGTAGCAAAGAAGAGACGCAATCCCCCAATTAACCTTATTAAAGTACCGGAAGTTTCGTTTACGGTATGGTGAAGCTGCTGGGGAAAAAGTATTATAATTAAGAGCTAAAAGATTGTGGCTAAAGTTACCGATAGGAGAGAAAATTTTGTATTTGTAGCGAGATTTGGTCAAGCATAAACTAAGGGTGTTCAAGAATTCGCTAGGAATATCTGGAATGTGTGTCTAGGTTTCTTAATCAACTTTTCCAGATCGTTCAAAATACTGAATGTTTTGGCCTCCATCTCATATTCATCAGAATGAGAGGAGCTCATCCACTCAGTGTGGTGTACGTTGAAGTATCCTAAGTAGAGGTAACTCCAAGATCACAGAAGTAGGAGGTTAGGATGAGGGTTAAAAAAGTGATACTCAACAGATACGAGGTTAGTGGCAAGGCTACGGACCATCGCCATGTCAATGGAGAATCCCCGTCCATGCCCACCCCCACGTCCACCCAATCTGTTCTTTCGTACAACTACGCGCGTTCGCGCGCATTCACACTCTTAAATTTTCATACACATACAAAAAATATTATAAATCTATTAATATACATTAATCTTTAAAAATAAAATTTATGATGTCTTATATGGATAAAAATGGAAAATAAAGGCTTATACCTTATATTCAGTAAATATGTAACACCTTAAAGCTTAAAAAAGGTAGACACAAAAAAAATACTTAAAATTGAAGACGATAGAAATTTTCTACAACGTATGTCTCCATTTCAATTAGTATATTAAGACACGGACAAGTAATAAAACACTATACTAGCATTAAAGCTTGAAAATGAGCAACTAAAATTTTAAAACTGAAATTACTAAAATAATAAAGGAAGGTTTTTTCTTATTCATAAACATTTACCTTAGTAAATTTGCGCTTGATTATCATTCATATTGAAATATCCGAAAGAAGGGGATAACAATATAAACTCTAGGAAAATTTGCTCAAAAAGTGGTTTAATGAACTCAAACAATTTTATTTATATTTGGTCTTTATTATCAAACACTTAAAACGCACTGTAAAAAATGTAAAAAGCTTCAACCAACAATATTCATCAAATCTTGCTTCGATTCATTCCTAGACATCATTCTTCTGCTTGCTTCCTGGCCTCTAATGAATCCTTCTCGTTTCTCATGAGTATACACTTTGCTAGAAGCCTGTGCTACTTGTTTCACACACCTTTCTATGAACTGTCCATGAAATGGTCACTTTGGAACTTGCATTGGCTCTTCAACAAACTTTCTTATTTCTGATATTTTGAGTTTGCAAGTAAGTGGAGGTTCATATACTTTTTCTGACCAGTCTATCAGTTTCAAAAGGGAAGTTGCATTGGAATTACTGCAGGTGTTTTCCTAGACCGAACAGATAGGTCTCCTGGTGTATCATCATCTTCATTCCTTAATTCAATTATCTAATGGACTCCTGCTTTCCTTTCTTCTTGGTCTTCCGAGCATAAAAGTGTCTGAAGCATCATTTCACTAAATGCAAACCACGATGAACGTTGGATTGTTGGCAAAGCAATATCTGCTATTGCCTTCTGAGAGCTTCAGTTGATAAAGAATGTGGCGAGGTCCTTCCACCCAAAAAATTTCGATTTGATTGTAAGCCAAAATTGTTGCTAGAATTCCAACAATGTATTCTGGTAACAACGTCTTCAGTTTGTTGACTTTAAGGTATCTTTGAAACCCATATGGAGCAAATCCACGGTTGTTAACCACCGAGTGGCTTACAGGAACCAATCTAATAATGCCAGATCAGTTGGAAGTACACCTGCCCTTAGGGCCTGAGTTATCCTGTAACCATTGTAACCATAAGCCTGATCTGTAAGATTTTGACAACTATGTCACTCATTACAACCAAAGGCTCTGGAAAAAATATTCTGACATCTAATGAGTTGATTTCTAGTTCTGTTGCAGTATCAAGGATGTTGCCAATCTTACCTCTCCACTTGTTGTTAGACAAAGTTTTTCCATCCAACTCTGTGATCAAGTGCCACAAAGGTAGCTCATTAGTATGAAGAGCACAAACCAACCAGATGAGTTTACGATTCAACTTTGCCTCAACCCAATGCATGACTCCCCTTTCCCAACCAGTATTAACATTCATTGAGTCACCACCAATAGCATGCAAACGTTTATCAATGTTGTTTATCTTTAAGAAATTCACAAGATGGTTAGCAATAACTTTAGCAGGTTTCCTTTTCGTTAAGTCTTTCTCTGGAGTAAAATGGCAAAGATACCTTCCACCTGGCTCACTGCAAATAGTGTAATGCTCTTCTTTCGCAATACTTGGATGGCTTGAGTTATCTGCTTGTAACAGAACTTTAGTGGAATCTTTGCGTCTATCAAAAAGATACATTCAATATTGCCTATCCGGCATCAAGCATGAAATTCGTCATCAAGTGATTTCATGACTTTCTTGTGCCCCCCTTTTACTTTATTGTGATCAACCACAGGCTGATATTAAATCATCAAAAATGCAGCTGTTGTTATAACAGCTGCTTGTAGACCGGCACCCTTACCCTAATACTTTGCAATCTATGTGCGCAGTGCAATGTGTGCGCAGACTGTATAGTGAAAGATCATGAAATTCATCACATGGTTTGCAAGGATCTTTGAATTCTTCATCTGTAACATCAGTTGGCTCTTTATCTTCGTCGGAGAAAAGAACTTTAGTTGTAATGTTAACTCTTCCTTCTTTTCTGCTTATATTCAGAAATTCTTCTTAATTCATCTTCTTCCCTCTTCTGCTTTTTAATTTGTCTTCTGTGCTCAGGTAAATCTGGTAATCCAATTTGATACTGTCAAACAGATCCAACCTTCTTTCTTTGACTATTAATAAACACTAGTTCTTTGACAGGGATCTTCATATCCTTAGAACAAGAGCAGATGTGGACTTCATGTTTACAGTCAGCACCACCTCATAGCTTAATCTCACACTTGCAATTGAGGATGTCAAAGAGCTTGTCTAACGTTGCTATGAAAGCCTCTTTCAATTCCAGTTTTCCTCAGCAAAGTGATATGTTTTTGGCCTTTTCCCAGTTTTCTTCTACCTTCTTCAGGACTGTGATTCTAGAATTTGAAATAGGCACCACAAAACAACTGTTTGCTAGCTCCCACTTTTCAAGCACTTTTAGATAAATATCCTTTGCAAGAGTGGCTTGCTGGGCAATTTCTGAAATTCTCTCCACTCTCTTAGCAGAAGACTATATCTTAGAATATCATAAGTTGGGGACCAGAAGAAGCATTTCTCGATGACCAGTTCTAATAAATTTACTCATGTGAGTGGAGTGCCAGTCTTGTCCTCCTTTTACTAGCCATGGTTCCGAATTTTCAGATTTTGCAAGTGGAAGAAACTATTCGTGCCTGGAAAAAGAAAAACAAGAAAATGTCACAATTTGTATGATCTATTTAATAAAAATTAATAAAGGAGCCTCAGCTGCAAATATGAGTCATTGCTAACTAAATTTTACGAATGGCGTATTTTTTACATATGTTATATTATATATAAGTATATTCTTAATCTTAGAGTAAAGACATACAGGAATAATTATAAGAAGGCGCTTCTTTAGAGGACAGTTTGCTTAAATTTTACATGAAACGGGGAAAGTATCACGGTGAAGAAGCTATTTACCAAGCAAACCAATGTAATTGCCAGTTCTTGTAATTTAATTGTGAATCGCTAACCAAAAACCTCACTGTTCACAGAGAAAAAGTTTTTGAAAAATCAAAAATTTGACACCTAATATATATATATATAGTATTATATATATATATATATATATATATATATATATATATATATATATATATATATATCTATATATATATACTATATACTTCTATATATATATATATATATATATATTTCTCCCATTTAAGGGGTTGTTACAAAAATGACTGTGGTCAAACCTTGACCACCATAAGGTCATCCCGTTTTATGTTATCCACATCCCAACACAGGCCTTGGGAGAGCAATGCTCTTCCTAACTACCATTTTACTAAATTCTAACAATGGCAGCTTCTTCAGATGTTCGAGAAGACTTTTCTTGATTACTCCCAGTGCTCCCACCACTATCGGGATCACTATTATGTTTTCAATATTCCACATTCTTCCTATTTCGTGCTTCAATCTTTAATATTTCAATTCCTTTTCGCGTTCATAAGCCACCAAGTTGTTGTCTAATGGAACTCCCACCTCTATTAAATAGCATTTCTGTTCCCTCTTATCTTTCACTACTATGTCTGGTCTATTATGGGTGACTGCTATATCAGTTGGGATAGCACAATCATATAATATCAACGCCTCTTCATTTTCTTCTATTTCTGGGGGATTATGCTTCCAGTAACTCGTTACTTCCAGTCTGATTTTGTTTCTGGCATAATTTGAAATGAATAAGACTACATATGGTGTTGTGTCTTTCTGTATACAGATGACGACTCAGTAGAACTTGACACCCCGCTAAGATGTGAGAAACGGATTCCGTGTCCTGCTCACATACTCTACATCTGTCAGTGATGTTTTCCTTTTCGATGTGCTTCCTGTGCCATCTTGTTCGAAGAGTGCGATCTTGGGCTGCTGTTACTATTCGTTCCTCTTCAGATCTGAGTATGCCTTTACTGAATATTTCTACCGATTTGTCTCCATCAATGTATACTTCCCCCAATAACTCTTTATATTTCTTTGCCATTGCTTGGCTCTTCCATTGGTTTAAATGTTTTTGTTTTGATATTTAAACTCTGATACTTGATCAAGTTGCTCACCCATCTAACATGACCTCACAACGGGGACTCTCCTCACTCACTACCAAAACCTCTACCAATCCTCTCAAGCTCCCATCAGATTCGCCACACAAATCCAGATCATCGGCGCAAAATAAGCAGAGCACCCTCCACTCTCTTCTATTCTCCATCATTCTAACACCTCCCACCTGCCACCCCTACCTCTAATTCTTTCATAACCCCATCCATATATAAATTAAATAACACATCCCTGCTTCACTCCACTATTAATATTAAACTAATCATTTTCAATATCATTTATTCTTACACACCTTTGATTATCATTATACATACTTTTGATTCCATTCAGCATTCAGAAGCCTACCACCAACACCATATATCGCTATCACCTTCCTCAG
>JABUQX010109205.1:0-10000 GCA_015478945.1 Trachelipus rathkii
TATATATATATATATATATATATATATATATATATATAATTGAAATAAAAGAAGAAAAAATATAAAAAACAAATTAATAATAATAATAATAATAATAATAATAATAATAATAATAATAATAATAATAATAATAATAATAATAATAATAATAATAATAATAATAATAATAATAATAATAATAATAATAATAATAATAATAATAATAATAATAATAATAATAATTAGGACACTTTTCAAAGTAGTTTCCCATTAAATATATATTTATTTCAAAGAAAACTGTTAAATTGTTGCCATTAAAAATATAAGATGTTGTCGTACGTCCTATAGTTATTTCATGAGTGTGACATATGAATTTTCCTATTGGAAAATATATTAATTAATTTATATATTTTTTTAACAAAATACTATGATTTTTATATTCTATACATATTTATCTAACTTTTCATCTAAATAAACTTCTTTAAAAACACTCTCCTCTCTTTTATTTCTTCTATATATATATATATATATATATATATATATATATATATATATATATATATATATATATATAAATAAATTATTTTATATATTTATTTTATATATATATATATATATATATATATATATATATATATATATATATATATATATATATATATATATATATATATATATATATATATATATATATATATATATATATATATATACTATATATATATATATATATATATATATATATATATATATATATATATATATATATATATATGTTATAAGAGATAAATACTCACGACGAAGCTAGACGGAAACCAAGCCCAATGAGAGAATATCTCGCATTCTCACACACGACCAGTTTCGAACCTGGAACCCTGCTTGCCAAGTGCTCTGCCACTGTGCTACCATATATATATATATATATATATATATATATATATATATATATATATATATATATATATATATATATATATATATATATATATATATATATATATATATATTTTTTTTTTTTTACATGATACCACCACTCACGGGCAATGCCCTTTTCAAAAGGAGGGGGCAAAAATAAATAAATAAATAAATAAATAAATAAAAAAAATTACATAAAGAAAAATAAAAATTAAAATAAATGGAAAGTAAACCCACCCTGACCCTTGCCTAACGCAATTCCCTCAGGTAGGCGCAGACGCGGGACTTAAATAGAGGAAGATTAAACATTGCGGGGAAAATAAAAGAAGGCAAGGAGTTCCACAAAACAGATGTGGCTGGAAAGAAGGATGTACCATAACGAGTGATCCTTGAGTCTCCAATATTCACACAATTTTCATGAGAGAACAAGGCCCCTCTTGTGTTACGAGGGCGACGCAGTGGTGGAGGAATTATATGGGTCTCTCGCGAGCACCTGCCGTTGTAATACCTATAGAAAAGATAGGGCACCTGCCTCACGACGCAAAGAAAGAGGGTCAAGGAAGTCAGAGAGTATGGGACAGTTATAAACCTCTTAGCCTTAGCTTCAACTCTATTCAAAAGGAGGGTGGTGGAAACTGGATCCACCCCAAATGTGGGGACAGTATTCTCCATGCAAGGGTAAATAAGAGATTTATATAACTGGAGTATCTGAGCAGAAGAAAAAATTCACCTTCTAAACAGAATTCAGCTTTTGAGGCTATTTTTTAGTATCCGATGTGATCGTGAGGTCTCAAAGAAAATTATCTATATATATATATATATATATATATATATATATATATGGTATTTATAGATATAGCAAAGAATAGGAAAAATTTTATATATATATATATATATATATATATATATATATATATATATATATATATATATATATATATATATTATTAAGAATAATGTATATATACATATATATTATATATTACATATATATATTATTATTATTATTATTATTATATATTATTATATATTATTATTATATTATTATCCATATATATTATATATATTATTATTATTATTATTATTATACATATATATGAAGATATATTATTATTATTATATATATATAGTATATATATATTATTATTATTATTATTATTATATTATTATATATATATTATTATTATTATATATATATATTATTATTATTATTATTATTATTATTATTATTATTATTATATTATTGTTATTATTATTATTATTATTATTATTATTATATGCATAATATTATTATTATTATTATATAGAAGAAGATATTGCTGCTACATATATTATATTATTATTATTATTATTATTATTATTATTATTACATATTATTATTATTATATTATTATAGTAAAGCTGTCACTATCACGCGATCAACCCTTTAGTAAAAATTGTGGGTTATTACAGTAGGCTTTAAAATTTTAATTTTGCTACTTTTTTAGAAGAAAGAAAACTATATTACCTTTAAACAGTGAGTATATATATATATATATATATATATATATATATATATATATATATATATATATATATATATATATATATATATATATATATATATATATATATGATTAATATATATATATATATATATATATATATATATATATATATTGTGGATATTGCACGAACCAACCGAAAGAGGTGAGTTAGTTTTTAAAATTAATTAAGAAATTAGATTGCTTCGGATTATCTCACAACAGGAAGGGTTTAATAACGCTGAAGAAAAAGGTACGAAAGGATTTGGGACGGAGACAAAGGAAAAGAATAATCAGGAAAATATCCCGCAGAATAGCGGTAAGTCTGGAATTATTTTGAAGTTACGTTTTTTTATTAATAGAGATGTTTCCTTTTTAAAAGAAAAGTTTATAACTGAAATATTATGTGTTTTAGGGATTAAACTTTGGGACTAGAGGCTGGAAAACTAATTACTGACGAGTGAAAACTAATCTATGGAATCCGATGCTATGAAGATAATTGATTAAAACGAAGAGATCCTGTCTTAACTAGGGGAGTGAATAGAAGTGTATCCAGTGGGAAAAAGTACAATCGCCTCAAAATTGGAACCAGATAAATTGGAGTTGCGCGTCAAATACGAATTAAGGTTTAAACAGGATTCGATAAACTTGTGAGGTATTAGTGAATGTGTGCTTATAAACTGCGTAAGTTGTACTGCTTCCTTTTACTTATTTTTGACATTATTTAATTTCAAGTAGCTATATTGCTTTAATTCAGAGTGTTGTTATTTATTACTAAAATTTGAACATTGCTTTTAAAATAAAGAAAAGAACTTTTTGGAATGAATTAGTAAACAAACACTTTTAAAGATTTTGGTGATTATTATTTATATATTAAAAGGTCTTGAACATTGCTCGAAAAATAAGAGAAAAGAACCTTTTGAAATAATTTAACATGTGCTTGTTATTTGTAGCTGAACTGCTCACGTGACTTTTTGGGTTTACTTGTCCTTTTTGCTTCCTCAGAATTTGCTCCGCAGGCTGTGCGTTTAAATATAACTTTTGCGAGAATAAGGTGTAGATATTATGAGAAACCATTTATTTAAAATTACTATTGGCATTTATTCGTATGTTTTGTTATTGTTGAAATATTAATTATGAAAATCAGTGTTTATTCTTTCACCCTCCATTTTTGCACTATATAAATCAGGTATATAACACAGAAAAAGGGATTCATTTCATTTTTACAGTGGTGGCATCGTAGTGTGTAGGAGAGAACCCTTTTGAAAATAAATAGTTGCAATGATGGAGGGAGGTAAAGTGAATCCAAGAAATAAATGGGGACAAATTATGAAATGTGTAGTTTGTAGGGAAGAAACTCATTTTGGGGTAGATTGCCCTTTAAAAGGTAAGTGGGCGAAGAAGAAAGTGGGGGAGGGGAATACTGAAGATACTAAAAATGTGGGGGATGATAATATGGCATGCCGAGTTAATAAGTTTAAGGACAAAGAAAGTTTAGAGGCAGAAAAAGAAAGATTAAGAATAGCAATACAGTTGCAGCAAGAGAATGATGATAGGGCATACAAAAGGTGGATGCAGAAAATGTATGACAAAAATAAACCACAAAAAAAGGAAAAGTTAGATTAATTATAAGGATGATTGGTAAGTTTATGTTGCTAGTAAATTCGTTTATATTATTCAGAATATCATTTGGTTAATTATTTTGTATATATTTTTTTTTCTTTTTCTCTCGATTGTTATGGTTTGGTTCGTTCTTTTGAGTTTGTGGTCACAAACTTAGGAGAGGAGAAATGTGGATATTGCACGAACCAACCGAAAGAGGTGAGTTAGTTTTTAAAATTAATTAAGAAATTAGATTGCTTTCGGACTATCTCACAACAGGAAGGATTTAGGAACGCTGAAGGAAAAAGTTACGAAAGGATTTGGGACGGAAACGAAAGGAAAAGAACAATTAGGAAAATATCCCGCAGAATAGCGGTAAGTTGGAATTATTTTGAAGTTACGTTTTTATTAATAGAGATGTTTCCTTTTTTTAAAAAGAAAAGTTTATAACTGAAATATTATGTGTTTTAGGGATTAAACTTTGGGACTAAAGGCTGGAAAACTAATTACTGACGAGTGAAAACTAATCTATGGAATCCAATGCTATGAAGATAGTTGATTAAAACGAAAAGATCCTGTCTTAACTCGGGAGTGAATAGAAGTGTATCCAGTGGGAAAAAGTACAATCGCCTCAAAATTGGAACCAGATAAATTAGAGTTGCGCGTCAAATACGAATTAAGGTTTAAACAGGATTCGATAAACTTGTGAGGTATTAGTGAATGTGTGCTTATAAACTGCGTAAGTTGTACTGCTTCCTTTTACTTATTTTTGACATTATTTAATTTCAAGTAACTATATTGCTTTAATTCAGAGTGTTGTTATTTATTACTAAAAGTCTTGAACATTGCTTGTAGAATAAAGAAAAGAACTTTTTGGAATAAATTAGTAAACGAATACTTTTTAAAGATTTTTGGTGATTATTAATATATATTAAAAGGTCTTGAACATTGCTCGTAAAATAAGAGAAAAGAACTTTTTGAAATGATTTAACATGTGCTTGTTAGTTGTAGCTGAACTGCTCACGTGACTTTTTTGGGTTTACTTGTCCTTTTTGCTTCCTCAGAATTTCCTCCGCAGGCTGTGCGTTTAAATATAACTTTTGCGAGAATAAGGTGTAGATATTATGAGAAACCATTTATTTAAAATTACTATTGGCATTTATTCGTATGTTTTGTTATTGTTGAAATATTAATTATGAAAATCAGTGTTTATTCTTTCACCCTCCATTTTTGCACTATATAAATCAGGTATATAACACAGGAAAAGGGACTCATTACATTTCATTTCAATATATATATATATATATATATATATATATATATATATATAATATATAGCAGTTATATATATATAGTATGATTATATATATTATTATTACACATATTATATTATTATGCCATATATATTACATAGTTATTACATACATATTATTATTATATGGTCCATGTGAATCCTAATTGACAAAAATTACTATGGTGTGAAGCCCATTAGACGTTTGATTCCTTTACTTTTTATACATTTTTGTTTAAAATTGAACGAATCCTATTACGAATCGGTGTTTAGTTATTAATTTATTTTCTCGCTAATAAAGATGTCATAGAGTGTGTTTTATCTTTTTATTTATTATATATATATATATATATATATATATATATTATTATATATATATATATATATATATATAGTATATATATATATATATATATATTATTATATTATTATTATTATTATTATTTTATATATATTATTTATATATTATTTATATATATATTTATATATATATTTTATATATATTTCATATTATTATTTTATATATATATATTTTATATATATATATTTATATTATATATATTTATATATATTACATTTATATATATATATTTATATATATATATTATTTATATATATATATTTATATATATATATTTCATATTATTATATATTTTATATATATATATTTATATATATATTATTTATATATATATATATTTATATATATATATATATATATATATATATATATATATATATATATATATATATATATATATATATATATATATATATATATATATATTATTATATATATATATATATGTGTATAATAAGTTTATCGCAACCTCTTTTCATAAATCTTTCACTTCAATACTTCTCGCACCATATAAAAATTTAATGTCCTCAAAGGAATTATAAATATCAATAGTAGGAAATTTTTTGAAATTCTGCGAAGCTCATTTATTAGTATCAATAGGCCTTTTTAGCCTTTAGTTTCAAATTGTAATAAATACTTATATGCGAAACACTTTTAGTTGTTATATTAATGGAGCGGTCGATATAAATTTATAAAAGCTGATAAACACTTTAATTAAGAAGAATTATTCAAGATAATTTAATATAATTGAATTAAGGAGAATTAACGTAATTTAATATAATTTGTTTAATGAGCACTTTTTCGACATTTCTATTACGCTTTTCTTTCTTTTACATATTTCAAATATTTCCTTTAAATTTCATGGAATTCGGGAGGTGTACATATAAATATGATTCGACAGTTGTCGAGTGTGGATGCAGTGGAAACCAGAGGAGAAGCGAAAAACAGAAGGGCCAGAAGAGAGGGATTGGAAAGATGGATTAGTCTGAAGTGATTCATTGAAGAAATGAAATAATCTGAATAATCTGCTCAAGAAGTGGTTAGACAATATTTTTTGAGAAGAGAGAGAGAGATAGAGAGAGAGCTTTTGTTTCAATGTAGCTGCAACAACTTGAAAGGGAAAATTATGCGATTCGGGATTTTAGAAATGTAAAATTTTAAACATTTAAATTTTATTTCATTTGTAATCTGGGTTCAAGGAGCTTCAAAATTTTAAAATCATTTCTTTTAGCAATTTCGGAATATGAATTATTAAATACAGAAAATAAAATTATAATGAAGAAATTAAAATAATGGATTGTAGAAGGTGAAGCTGCGTTTTTCAAGACAATCGTTGAGTCCTATGAAGAAATTTTTCAAATTCAAAAAATTTTTCAAAAAATTTTTCAAATTTTTTTCAAATTCAAATAATCTTTCATGAATAGTGTGATAATGATACAATGTTAATAATAAGGAATAGTGGGAATAATTTAAAATACAGTGAGATAGTGTATAGCGTAATAATATAAATTAAAAAGGTATAGCATAATAATAGTATTAATATTAAAATATAGCTAAATAGTCGATATTTGTTATGAAATATAATGTATTTGTTGTATATATTATTTAGCATAATAGAAAAAATGATAATGATAGTAATAATTGTATATATGTATATTTATATGTATTTTTATGTGTATGTATGTATGTTTTTGTATATATATATATATTTGTTTTTGTATTTTATATTTATTTATTTAAAGCGCTCCGGTAGCACAGTAGTGGTAGAGCACCTACAAACAAAGCTGAGGGGTCCTGTGTTCAGAAATTGGTCATGGGAGAATGTGAGCAATTTTTCCTTAGGCTTGCTTCGCCCTGTTCGGACAAAGCACGAGTACACCTCCTAATAGGGCTCTGCCTGTAGCGGTGGTACATATATATATATATATATATATATATATATATATATATATATATATATATATATATATATATATATATATATATATATATATATATATGAATCATATCGTTTGTCTGCCTCCACTCTATATGTTATATCAGATTGCATGATTTTAAACAATATTTCATAAAAAGTAAATAAAACTGTATAGAGTCAAATTTAAACTATTGTAATAAAAGAGCTTCACGCCTTTAAAAATATTAAAAAAAAAAGTTTAAATCTATGTAAACTAACGTAACTCAACATAACCTTACTATAGTAATTCAATTTAACGTAACTTATTTTTAAATAGATAATTTATTTCATTTTCCATTGTTTAAAATAAACACGCATCTGACACCAATGCGCGCTTTTGTACATGTTCCATAACGTAAGTTATAAAAAAAATTGACTTAAGCTTAACTGGAAGCAGATAACCGACATGAGCCATATATATATATATATATATATATATATATATATATATATATATATATATATATATTTTTGTAGCGCTGGATCATGAGTTATTCTGGTTCCACCTAAGCATATGCCAAGATTCATCCCATGACTGAGCACGTATGTAGTCTATAAAATTGCGTAAAGTCAAATTTGAAACTATAACAGGATAAACTTAATATTCTTTCTGATCTCAAATCTATATTTAACGAAATATCGAGTGAAACCCATTTGGGAATAAACAGATTGTTAACATGGCTTATACTCATTAGAGCATTAATGGAACCCTTCCAAAGAATATAAACATATATATATATATATATATTTATAAAAAAAAGAGATATATATATATATATATATATATATATATATATATATATATATATATATATATATATATATATATATATATATATATACAAACCAGCATAAATTTTTTGAGACTCTGATCCGTGAGGTCCATACATTTTGTGTTCCTATTTTTGTGAACAATATGAATTTAAAAGATTTATTCGAACTTTGTGAAAATGATTTTACAGTTTTAGCATTGTTGCAACATTTTCGTTTGATATTAGAATATCCTACAGTGATGCGCTTTTAATTATGCATTTCTTTGTACATAACGAAACAGTTTCCAGGGTAGTAACCTATTTAAATGTGAGTGAACCAACAGTTATAGATTGGTTTAATTTTTGCACGAGGCAGAAGGAAACAACATCTACTCGGCTATTTGGCGTTATTTATGTGGCAAAGAAAGCATCCTAAAGATGAGAGATTTGAACATTTCCTGGAAGCTATAGCAAGGAATTATCCATAAGTCGTGAGTTGATTATTTATTAAACTTAAATATTATTAATTTTTTACTTAAAGACAAACTATCTAGGTTAGGTCTAGGTTTACGGCAACGACAATCCATCTAGGTTAGGTCTAGGTTCTACGGCAACGACGATCCGTCTAGATAGGTCGTACTGTAGGGCTTTTAAGTCAAGGTTATGATAAAGTTTTGATA
The DNA here is from genome assembly GCA_015478945.1 of Trachelipus rathkii. Lineage (NCBI taxonomy): Eukaryota > Metazoa > Arthropoda > Malacostraca > Isopoda > Trachelipodidae > Trachelipus > Trachelipus rathkii. The sequence goes on from JABUQX010109205.1 coordinate 9,061, forward strand.
GAGAAAATAGAAATAGATTATATATATATATATATATATATATATATATATATATATATATATATATATATATATATATATATATATATATATATATATATATATATATATATATATATATATATATATATATATATATATATATATATTTTTAATATATATATATATATATATATATATATATATATATATATATATTGTTTTTTTAAATAAACCAATGGTTTTTTTGTTTTTGGGTTTTTATGCTATTTTGATGGTTTTAATGTGGTTTTTATTGGTTTTAATAGATTTTAAAGGCAAAAATCACTACTGGAAACTGTTATACACATGTGCTAACACATATTTTAAAATTTCTTAATAAATTTCTTTAGATTCTTAAATTTCAAATTTTCTTGATAACTGTAAACTGGTATAAAATTATTATTATATTTTGAGTTTTACATAAACTCATAAAGTAAAAAATAAGAGGGTATATTATAATATATAAACTCTATCTGAAAAAAGGTTATACTTTATTATTTTACCAAAAAAAAAAAGCATAAAAAGTTTTTTCAAATTAACCTATAATGATATACAAATGAATTCTTATTTACCTTTATATTTGAAAAAAGGAATATATATATATATATATATATATATATATATATATATATAAAATATATATATATATATATATATATATATATATATATATATATATATATATATATATATATATATATATATATATATATAGAGAGAGAGAGAGAGAGAGAGAGAGAGAGAGAGAAAAGAGAGAGAGAGAGAGAGAGATTCATCATTAAAAGTCGAAACTGAAATTATCATTAAGAATTTTATACAAAAAACTAATTTCCCTGTTTTAGCTGTTCCCAACCTATTTCTAATGTTGCTGTGCACAAGTCCAAAAGTTGAAAATACCCTTTCAACATTAGCAGTTGAT
>JABUQX010109205.1:20000-30000 GCA_015478945.1 Trachelipus rathkii
GTGATTGTGTGATTGAGGTTAGCAGGTTAGAATTTGTTTGAAATATTAGTTTATGAATATAATGCAAGTAATGATAATTAATATTATAATGTATAATGCGTGTGTATCTATGTATGTTTTATTTATTATATATTATATATAATATTAATAATATTATATTATATTATATATATCATATATAATATATTAATATATATATTATATAATTATATAATATGTTTTTTTTATTTGTATTTATATTATTATACAAAAGGTATTTATACTAAATAGCTCAGTGGTAGATGACACTAGCCAGCAAAGCGAGGGGTCCGGGTTCGCTGTTGAGAGGAGAATGTGAGCTATTCTCTCCTTGGGCTTTGGCTTCGTCTACTCGGACGTTAATACAGTAACACCCTTCAGATTAGGGTTTTGCCCGTGAGCGTGGTGTTTATCTTCTGTAATATATATAATTTTTATATTATAATATTATATATATATATTATATATTATATTACTATCTGTATTCTATTATATATATATATATTATACATATAATTACATATATTATATTTTTAGCTTTTTTCTTAGTTTTAGATTGAGTCTGACGAGTATTATGCCTTAACGTCGAAGATTCCTTTTTTTTCATTTATTATTCATTTTTTCATGTTTAACTATTTTGTTAACGATTTGGTGGTTAGTGATTATTATATATTATATATATATTATATAATTATATATATATTATATATTATATATTAATATATATCTATATATATATACTTTATATATATATATATATATAATATAATATATTTATATATATATATATAAATATATATATATATATATATATATTATTATATTATATATAATATTATATATATATATTAATAATATATATATTATTATATAATATATATATATATATATTTAGAAATTTAAAACTTCATTCATAGTTTTAAATTACAGAAATAGGTATTCCATATATATATATATATATATATATATAATATATATATTATATAATTATATATAATATATATTATATTAGGTATATCATATATTATATAATATGATATCGTATGGAGTATCGGCAATTTTTTGGTATCGGTATCGGCATTGGTTAATTTGGCCGATACTTGACTTCTTACTTTTTTTGTGAAGAATTATGAGAAACTTTTAGATTCATTAATAATCCAGTTTCGATATATAAAAGGTTTTAATAAGGATTTCCTTAAGCTAGCTGACCATAAGTACAAGAATGGCATCTCCGAAGGTGAACCACTTCTAGAATGCAAATATATTACGGGAGCTGCTAGCGTGGCAAAAAAAAAAGATTCAAGAAGTGGAGCGCTTTAGAACCTGGCAACACACTGGATTAGTGAGATGGTGCTTTTTTCGCAAAATAAACTACTGAAGATGAAGAGATTTGGATATTTAGACTTTGATAAGTTCAATGGTCGAAATTGCTTGACATCTCATTCACTTCAAAAGGATAACAAGGACTCATCGACAACTGAATAGACAGTCATACAGGAGCAAAGATAATTTAAATTTGCAATACTGTGAAAGATGAGATGAGGCTTACGAAATGGTGCTGCTCAAAAAAAAAAGAGAATCCTTCTTGTGGTGAGTTGAATTGGGCAAGGTTCATTATTATCAGGGTTGCAAAGCAATATTTATCAGCCCCACTCATACAGTTGAGAGCGAGCGTATTTTAGTTAGGTGGGAAGTACACCCAAGGAACGGCTCTCTCGCTCAAATACTAATGAAAGTTGATGTTTTTACATAAATTTGATGATTTTTTTAAATTTGAAGTGCTGATAATATCTATTTTATCTTTAAAGGAGTATATTATAATTAGTCATGTTTGATTTTTTTTTTTACAGCTGTACACACTGAAGGGCAGAGCTATTCACAAGAGGGGTTGCACGCTAAAGCACAATAGCAAATTAACGGCAGATGAGACAGACGAAGGATTTGGGAAGGGAGGGAGATTACTCAGAGGAAACCAGAAGATGAAAGAGAATTCACAGAATCAGAGGTGGCGGAAGAAGGAGCTTGGAGTTTACGATATCTAAACAAAACTAGTGCGAATCAGCCTTGTGCTACGAGGGGTCGTAAAGGTGGTGGTACCCGAGTGATAAGTTCCCTCGAGCCCCTGCTGCGGCTGCGGTTCTATAGAAGAGTAGCCAAATCGGTGCAAAAAGATAGAGGGTAAGTGAAGGGAGAGTAGGAACAGTTATAAGTCTTTTGCCTTTGACTCGACCTATTCAAAAGCAGGGTGAAACCAGAGCCTGCCCCCCAGATATGAAGAGCGTACTCATACAGGGCGGATGAGCCTTGTAATAGCTGGATGTATGAAGAAGAGGAAAAAAGTCTCGGCAGTCCTTATACGAACTCCAGTTTTCTTGAGGCGCCGCTAGAACATGTGCTGTGAGGTTTTTCAGACTTTTTTGTATTATGTAGCCAGGATATTTATATGTTACAGAAAGAGATGAGAAGAACGTGAAAGAGATAGGATGATTAGAAGGTTGTTTTACGAGGAAGATTTGTAGAAGTTGGTTTTTAAAGATTGAAATTTCCACCAGATTGAGAACCCCTCCCAGATATTCTATCTATAAGTGCGAGATAGAATCGAGATTAACGAGAGGCATTCTAGAGTAAAGATGGGATCAGATTGAAATGAAGTGGATAGAGTTAAGATGTGCAGTGAGAAGATCATTAATGAAAGTAGGAGATAAACGATCTGAGGAAACAGGAAAAGAAGAAGATTCGCCGTCAACAAAGCCGATTGAGCATTTGGAAAGAAAACTAGACATAAGTATAGAAGAGAAGGAGGAAACCCAAAGGAGGGGAGATTGGGAGCAGTGAGCTGGCATACCGCAAATGCTTTGGATTGTCGCGCCACACGCAAGTCTACCGTATTCAAGGGCGGGAAAATAATCAGTAAGATAGGAAAGTATATTGCCAGTAGACTCCGAGCGCGAAGCCGTATGGCTATCGACAGAGTGAGGAGATTCCAGAATGACTAAAATGGGAGTTGAAAAGGTTCAAAGATTAGTAAATCTGTGAGCTATAGAGCGATAGTTTTGAGGATCAGAGCGGCTTCTTTTTTGGAAGAGTTGACATGTGCGTGTTCCACACTGGGAAATGTTAGTATTAAGAGAGATTAGTTGAACGGGCGGGGATAGCACGGAACACATTTCCATAAAAATCGGGCGGAAGGCATCCGGGCCACCGTTCTTCGTTCATAGTTTCCGGAGCATGCACCCGAATCGAATGTAATACAGGAAAGGCATGAACATATGAGAGGAGGAGGAGGACAGAGAATGCAGAATGTCAGGTTTGAAGTTGAGGAATAGGAGGCATAGAGATTGGCCTTTCGTTGGAGAATTAGCAAGAACATCAGATTGATAAGAGGAGGAACGGCGATTTAGATCTGTTATTAGAGATGTTTTTGGCAAGAGGCAGAAGATTTTTGTCAGTAGGAGACAGGAGGTTATCGCACTTATCCTTGAATGAAGCCTTGCTCGTCGAGGTATCCTGCAACATAGTAGTGATAGGAGAACGAGATTTTTCACACTCATGATGCGCCTTTCTTAGCCTGAGTATCAGAGAACAAGCAGTCCGATCCATGGATTCTAGGAGAGAAAGATTTAGTCGAAGTAGCAATGAACCTACTCATCTGCATCAGTGAATACAGCTCCCCCATTATGGGAAGAAGCCGACAATGTAGTCAATGCAGTCATTCCAATTATAGTTAGCGTAGTAAGCGACGCAAGCCTCCAGATCGGCCGATAAAGTGCCAGAAGAAAGCGTAGGAAGGAATGGAGCTTTGAGAGAAAAGTCTAAAATTAGAGATTAGGCTGTGGTCAGATATAACAATAGAGCGAAGGTTGGTGTATTTGTATAGAAAAGGACTAGTGTGAACTAGGTAAGTGTGTTTCAGCATTGGTGGTTGGGACAGATACGAATGTGTGTGGGTTTTTAATTAGTTGCTCAGATCGTTGAGAAAGTACTGAATGAATCGGCTCCTTTCCACTAATCTATTAGAGACCCAATCACTCATTGTCTGTGTAAATTGAATCCCTAAGCAGAGTACCTCAGAATTTGGATGGAAGATATAACAGTCTCGTGAGAAGTAGTAGTATTCAAAGAAGCGTTGAAAATCTGTTTCTGTTAGGAGAACGTAACAGAAGCAAAGATTATGTCGTAGAAGGAGGAAAGATTTTAAGCCACAGTTTTAAATATATAGGTATTTTTTTTTTGTCTTTTCAGCTGATTAATTGAGGTCTAATTATTTTTGTTCTTTATATTTTTAGTATTAAGAATCTTCTTTGTAAATTGTAATCATGTTAACATATAAAATAGTAGATAAACTTTGTTAATACTTCTGAAAGGAAATTGAATATTTTTTTGTTGAATCACAAATTAAAAAGTTTATTATATTAAATTGCATTTTTTATTCTAAGATACTATTTTAATTTATAAAATAATATACTTGGGCACAAATACCAATTGAAATAAATGACTAAGTTTGGTTGTACAGGGATGAATCCTGAGTTGCTAGCAGTACAGAAAATGAAAATGGAATGGCATATTTTTTTGAATAACACAAACATAAAAAAGTTTATTAATATTAAATATTTGCATTTATTATTCTAAAGATACTATTTTTATTTATAAAATAAATATACTTGGGCATCCCAATGAATAAATTATATAAGTATTGGTTTGTGCAGGGATGCCAATCCTGAGTTGCCTAGGAAGTACATATGTTCTATTTAATACTGGTGGTATTTTATTATATATTAAGTATCGGTTATGATCGTATCGGTATCGGCATCTAAAAAATAGAGTATTTCGGTATCGGTTATATTCTCGGTATGCCTTTTCTGGTATCGGTACTCCATAATATATATACTTTAGTATATATTAATTATTATATTATATATATATATATATATATTATATATATATATTATATATATATATAATATATATATAATTATATAGTATTATATTATATAATATATAATATATATATTATATATATAGTATATATATATTATATATATATATATTATAATATTTATATAATATATTATAAAAATATATAATTATTATATATATATATATATAATATACTAATATATATGTGTAATATATATATATATAATTATATATATTATATATATATATTATATATTATATATATAATATATTTATATATATATATATTATATATATTATATTTATTATTATAATATATTGTATATTATATATTATTATATATATTAATATAATTAATTATATTATATATATATATATATACTATACTATATTATATGTGTTTATATTATATATATTATATATATATATTATTATATTATATATATTATATTTATATATATTATATATATATATATTATATATTATATATATATGTATATATATATATATATATTTTATAGTTAATAGTAATATATATATATATATATTATATTATTATAATATTACTATATATATATATATTATATATATATATATATTATATATTGTTATATATATATATATATATATATATTTAACTATTTTGTATATAGTATATATATATATATATATATATATATATATATATATATATATCGTTGACAGAAAATCCAGATCCTCCCTCCCATGTGCACGTACTGAGAGTAACGAGCAGGGAGGTGTCTTTAGCATGGGCTCCCCCTTTTGATGGGAATTCTCCTCTCACTCACTATGTTGTCAGAATATGGGTTGCCAAAACCGATAATTATCAGACAAGAATTTTAAACACTACTATTGATGCTGATAAAACACAAGCTTTGATTCAGGTAATTTATAATAATTACCTTTGCAATCTTTCTTTTTCAATAGTATAACCTCTGTTCTAATAGTATAACCTCTTTTCTAATAGTATAAGCTTTTTCTAATAGTATAATCTCTTTTCTAATAGTATAACCTCTTTTCTAATATAACCTTTTCCTGATATAAATACCCTTTTTCTAACAGTCTAACCTCTTTTCTAATAGTATAATCTTTTTTCTAATAGTGTTACCTCTTTTCTAATAGTATTATTACCTCTTTCCTAATAGTATTACCTCTTTCCTAATAGGATAATCTCTTTTCTAATAGTATAACCTCTTTTCTAATATGATAACCTCTTCTAGTAGTATTAGCATTTCTATTAATTTGTGCTACAGAAATAAAACTTATTTTCAGTATCTAATAATGAAAAGTGATATTGTAGTGCTAGTGGCATTAACTGATTTATTAAAAACAATAAAATTATTAGGTTTGCAAATTTTAGTATTACTCTCTTATGGATTTTAATACCTTGTAAGTTTTAGCCCATTTTTTTTTTGCAGGGATTAAATCCAGGTACTCAATATCATGTTCAAGTTGTAGCAATTAATAATCTTGGCTCATCATCTCCTTCTCCCACTTTAAGTATTACAACTCAACTTGAACCTCCATCATCTCCTCCTGCGGCTGTGACAGCTGTTTCCTCAAAGGAAGGTCTTCTCACTGTTTCTTGGGAAGTAAGTGACAGGTTTTTTTGTTTTGTTTTTGTTTTTTTTAAAGGATTTATATACCTATGCTAGAGTTGTTCCTTTAAGGAAGTTAAATTAAATGGTAAATGGCTGAGGGGACGGAGCCCTATAAAATAAAATAAATGGATTCGGAGCCGGAGCCGGAGCCGAGAATTTTTTATAGGTGAAGCTGGAGCCAGAGTTGCCAGATTTTAAAATTGTCGAACCCTGATTTATAAATTAAGAAGTAGGAGTTGGAACCTTGAAAGAAATTTTACCGACTCCAAAGTCCTCTTAAAAATACTTTTTTATTTTTTTATTATTATTATCGTTTTTCTTTTGACTGTTCCTCTTCAACAAATAATATTTCGTTTGCCATAATACTGCAAATCTACCCCAGTGAAATGGGATCAGTGATATAATTAATGAAAACCTTGGATGTTTAAATATATATTTTAAACTTTAGTATGATGGTATTAAGAAAAGGGGCAGATGAAATAAAGTTCCTGTGACTTAACAAATCAAACTATCAAAGGTATCGAAATCAACTCTCTTTCACAACATCCACTAAGTTAACTGGAAAAGGAGCAGACATTTCTCTTTTTTTTTTTATTTCATTGTTCAAACGTGACCAAGAGATATGCAACCTGACAAACGCCGACAGAGTAAAAATATCTGCAAAATTTTAATTTCCCCTTTGATATATATATATATATATATATATATATATATATATATCACATATATTACTGATATATATATATTATATATATATATATACTATATATATATATATATTCATATATATATTATATTATATATATATATATATATATACTATATATTTATTATATATTATATACTATATTATATATATTATATATTATATATATAATATATATATATAAATAAAAAAAATCGATATATAGTATAATATATATATATAATATTATATATATATTATATATATATATATAATATAGTATATATATAAATATAATATATTATAATATATATATATAATATATATATATATATATATATATATATAATAATATATATATAATATATATATATATATATATTAATATATATATATATATATATATATATATATATATATATATAAAGAGCGAGTCGGGTTGTCGGTAACACTGAAGAATAAAAAGAAAAACTGGTTTCTTTGGACTCGTGGTCAGCAACGATGGTTTTAAAAAAGATAATTCTAACTTAAGAGATTAAGAAACTGGAACTCTTATCCTAATATGAAAAGTGGCAGCACTATATTACCCTGACATCAAGCTATAAAACATTATGAACATTGATTACTATATATAATATATATAATATATATATATTATATTATATATTCAATATATATACATATATAATATATATGATTATATATATAATATAATATATATATATATATATATACTATATATAAAATAATATATATATAATATATTATAATTTATAAATGATAGATATCTTATATATATATAATATAATTATATAATATAATAATATATATATATATATATATATATATAAAATATATATATATATGCCACTCACGGGCAGAGCCCTATTCAAGGAGGGGTTGTTATTATTAATATTATCATTATCACAACAATCACAATCACCATCCTATACAACCATTAATACTATTGTTATTATTCACTATGCCCTAACTAATATCTTCATACTTATCACCATCAATGGCTAGATTCTTCTGAAGAAAAATAGAAGCTTCCTTCGATAGCCTAACTCCGTATCGGTATTTCCTCAGATAGTATCTCTTCTTCGTCAAAAAATATATCGTGTTGATCGCTGATTCCCTCATCAATGTCCGAATATTGGTTTAAACTACATGAATCAAATTCTTTGCCATGACTGCCCAGGAGGACAACCAATCCGGCCCGCAGTAGAATGCACTGGTTTTATCTTTAAGACACTTTTAATTAAATTAAACACTCACAATTAAACACACTGTATTTTCACTAAGAAACTATAGTCACAAACAGCAAAGTAGTCGCACTGTATTTCGCTTTTCAGATCGCACTTGTCACTTCGAATTCAAACTTTGGTATAATGAGCTAGTTAGGTCTTGTCCCTTGGGACTTAGTTGAGGAGTGACTGGGGCCCTGAGGCTAAAAAGTTTGGAGACCCATGGTTTAAACTAATGACTAAAAATTTTTTGCCATAATTTCTCTGATTTTATGTCTCTGTTGTTGGGTCATCTTCGTCCTTAATGCATATTCGATTTAATTTGCCTTCTTTTCGCAAGTACCAAAATTGTCAACATCCATTGCATCTACAGAGTTTCCTCGTACTTTTGTTAAGAAGTTGGTCCATTATTCTCTAGCAACCATATGTTGAGTAGACCGCTTGTTGTAGCTTGAAAAAGATAAAAAGATGTAGTATGTCATATATTATATATATATATATATATATATATATATACATATATTATATATATATATATATATATATATTATATATATATATATATATATTATATATATATATAATATATATATATTATATATATATATATATAAAGGTGCATATTAACGCGTTAAAGCGTTAATCCGTTAATTAACTCCTTAATTTGTTCGTTAACTTTTAACGCTTTCGTTATTTCGAAAAAGAAGATAAACGACTAGTAACGAGTTACATTTTGTGATTAACGTTAACGATTAAATTTTCCCTACATCCGTAAACGTTACTTAATTTACGGGTTTATAAAATATTTCTTATCAGATTTTAAAATGTAATAGATTCGATTTCGATAACAAACTTTTTTTCTCCAAAATTTCCTAAACGCTCCTCTCAATGGCTCAAAATGTGTTTATTCTTACACGGTTATTATCCCGTTTAGAAATGTTTGACATGTTTTTCTTTTGCGCTATTCTCATTTGTTATTGGTTCCCTGAAGGAAAAAAGAGTATGTGATCTTGCCTCGTTCAATGAGGTCATTAAACTTCTTCGGTTAGTTACTTGAACTTGCTTCTTTTGCGACTAGTGAAAAATATAAGAACTAGGCCTCATAAGCGTTGTAATTTATATAAAATATAACATATTTGTATTTAAAATTCTAAGTGACATATCCTATTATTTTACAAGTGAATATACTTACTCGGGTGTCCGCACAAGAATTGTCCCAAGTTTCAATGCTTATATAACAGCGTAATATAGATATCAACAGCATATCATACCAAGTGAAGGTCATTGAACAGAATTTTTCCTAACATATGTTCAATATTGTGCCCCTTTGTTTATAGTAGGCTGGCCAGATTTTTTTCAACCTAATGCGGGACAGTCATCTTCATGCCTAGGCTATACTTTATAAATTATACAGTATAGCCTGTATAGCCTATAGGCAAGCATATATTATATATTATAAACAAAAATAATTTAATCAAATATAGTAGTAAATAAGAAATAACTCTTTATAA
>JABUQX010109206.1:0-12355 GCA_015478945.1 Trachelipus rathkii
CCATAATTCTTGAAACCAAACAAACTCAGTAAGGCTAATGTAGATAACACGATTTGTACATATTATTCATTTTTTAGTTATTATTAACGCATTAGCTCCCCCTAGAATGTCTCAGCTCAACCCATAAATAAATAAGAATAATACTTGAGGAGACGCATGGGCCTATCTAGACTGTTCTAGTCAACAATAATTAAAATTAAAAATAATTATTAAGAAGCCCGACATGATCCCTCTAGAATGTACCCAGTCAACTCATAATAATAAATAAGGAATAAACTTAAGAAGTCCGCATGGTCCCCCCCTTTTAGGACGTTCCCAGGTCGACCAATAAAATTAATAATTAAGAAGCCGCATTGGCCCTTTTAGAATGCCCAAGTCAACCCATAAAAATTAAACCTATTAAGAATAATTTTAATAATAATTAATGTTAATTAATAATTGTAATTATAATTAAGAAGCCACATGGGCCTAACTAGACATGTTCCCAGTCAACCAACAATAATAATAATTAGGAATTAATTAATTAAAAGCCGCATTGGCCCTCTAGAATGTCCCAGTCCATCCATAATAATTAATAAATAAGAATAATTAATTCAGAGGCTGCATGGGCCAATCTAAGGACTGTCCTCAACACATAGTAATTTAATAATTAAGATATAACAATTTAAGAGCCGCATTACCCCTCTAGAATGTCCCATTCAACCCATAATAAATTAGAATAATTCATAAGAAGCTGCATGGTCCTATTTAGACTGTCCCAGTCAAACCAATAAAAATTTAATAATTAAGTAAAACCGCATTAACCCCTCTAGAATGTCCAGTCAACCCATAAGAAACAATAAAGCCGTGTTCGTTTTTGCATTTGTGCTAAAAAAATGCTCAAGTTTGTGTTCGTTTTCATCAACCTTAGGCCTTAGCGCAAAATCGTAAAAAAATGCTCACCAAACGTAAAAAATGTCCCTAAAATTCTGTGTAATATAGAATAAAATTTTGTATTAAATGCAACCTTACAGAATTTAAAAGAAACTTCCTTTACGGTTTGATGGAGCATTGTTTACGATTTGCGGCTAAGGTTGACGAAAACGAACGAAAACTTAAGCATTTTTTAGCACAAATGCAAAAACGAACACGGCTTAAATAAGAATAATACTTAAGCCGCATGCTCCTATCTAGACTGTCACAGTCAACCAATAATAATTAAGAATTAAAAATAATAATTAAGAAGCCGCATTGATCCCTCTAGAATGCCCCAGTTAACTCATAATAAATAAGAATAATACTAAAGAAGCCGCATGGTTCTTTTTAGACTTGTCCACAGTCAACCAAAAAAAAAATTAATAATTAAGGAGCCGCATTGACGCCTCTAAAATGTCCCAGTCAACCCATAATAAAAGAATAAATATTAAGAAGCCGCATGGCCAATCAAGACCACTTTCACGCCCTATTCTATCTCAAAGTCAAAATCTCCCTCCTCGGTTGCTACGTTGCGCCCTCAACAGCATATCTATGTCTTTTCTAATAAGGGTGCTAAAATTCTAGACAATATTCAAATACTGGCCCAACATTTATACGACATTATACAAAAACAATATATATAATTAGTCTGCATCTGGCATTAATTTTCAATTTTTAACCCTAGGCCCTAGCTCTGGGGTCAAAATCTTACAATGGAAAACACTGAAACAGCAGCACTAAATAATGTTACAGACTTACGGGTTACAAGTCAACGCCAATAGTTTGTTGAAAATTGAAAAAAAATATATATTAAAAACTTCATAATATGTATAGTTTTATTTTAATTTTTTATTTCCATTGAAGTTAAATCTATTAAAATATACAAATTAAATAAAAAAAAAGTGAATTAAAAAAAATTTAAAAAAATCAATGATTTTTTTTTATAAAAAAAATAAAGTAAAAAAAATCAGTATAATTTTTTCATTTGATTTTTTTCGTGCCATCCCTGGTTTTAATACTTATATTATTTTCTTTGATTTTTTTCCTTATACTTTAATTTTGTTTATATATTAATTTTAGCATTTAAATTGTAAAAATTTTTAAACAAAAATATTTGTTAATTAAGTGGTGCCGATGTTTAAGGCTATACCACGCCCTTATAAATAAAATAAAAAATTTCATATTTCATATTTCAGTTATATATATATATATATATATAATATATATAATATAGTAATGTATATATATTAAATTATATATATAATATATATAATATTTATATATATATATATATATGGCAAAAAGTCCGTTCTGTTTTCAGTTGAACAGTTAGAAAATTCTTCGGAAATCGATTCGGCACTTTTTCGCTGTACCAGTGAGTTAAAAATATAAATATATATATATATATATATATATATATATATATATATATATATATATATATATATATATATATATATATATATATATATATATATATATATTCTTTTTATTGTTTTAAAACTAACAAACACAATAGAGTAGACCACATAGATATCAGTTGTCAGGGTCTCTCGGCCTCTTAGGGGACTTCCCCCCCTCTGTCCCCCATCGGCTCGAGCCCCTTACTGGAAATATATGTTTTTAGGGGGCACGCGAAAAAGCGCGAGTCGATTCCGCAGAATTTTCTACTGTTAATTTTCTCCTGAACAGAAACTGGATTTTTGCATATATATATATATATATATATATATATATATATATATATTATATTTATATTTAAACCATACATATATATATATATATATATATATTTTATATAGTATATATATATATGTTATCATGTCTTTTATGTGAGTCCATATCCAAATGCATATCGATTGCATGGATTCGAACACATTTGAAAAAAAAAACTCAAAATTGAAACTAGTAATGTTCAAAATAATAACTATATATATTGTGATGGGTAAGACACATTAAAAATTATTTAAAAAGTTTAAATCTATGCTACCTAACGCAACTTAAAATAACCTTACTAACGGGTACATAAACCTTACTTAGCGTAACCAAACTTATATTATTAATATAATTATTTCACTTTCCATCGTTTCAATAAACAACAAAAACATGCTATATTTGAAGTTATTAAATATAGTAGGATAAAAGTTCAAACTCTTCTCACTATGCGGCGCCTGTTCTACATTTTGTTGATAACATAACTAATGAAAAAAAAATTTCTTCAGCTTTATGGACACAGATGATGGACATGGGATATATATATATATATATATTATATATATATATATATATATTATATATATATTATAATATATATATATATATATATATATCATTATATATATATATATATATAATATATATATATATATATATTTGCATATAAACATATATAAATATATTTATATATATATATATATATATATATATATATATATATATATATATATATAAACATCATATGAGATATATGTTTAAAGAATATCAATATATATTATTACTATATTATATATATATATATATATATATATATATATATATACTATATATATATAATATATATATATATATTATTAAAACCCCAAGGGAAATAAAACAAAATAAAAATTACAAAAACCACGAACTAGACCTTCGAGAGGACATACCGCCTCTCCTCATTCAGGCTCGTAACTAAAACTTATTAAAATTAAGGACAAAATAGTTTGTTTAAAATTAGTTGCGTTATTTAAGTAATGTTTATTAATGCTTTCATAAATAAAGACATTTTTGAAAAAAATTTAAGAATTAAAATGGTAAAATCACCAAGAGCATTGACATTTAAAACATTAAAATTATTTACTACCGTAATAAAAAGATTTAATAACGTCTTTTGTGAGTTTCTCACGGGAGATATCACTGCCATATTTGCAACATCGATCCTGTTTTCCTTCTCTTCTCTATGCTTCTCAGGGATGAGTTACGGTCACAAACTTTTAGAGAGTAAAAATGTTGGCTTTTCCTTCTTTCAGATCAGAAGTTTCTCCAATATATAAAGAACTAGAATTTTACAAGGAACTTTATATACACAAACATTTCCATATTCTGAATTATCTTTATTTTACTTGTAAATTTTTTTTAGTAGGTGTTGGGGACATTAGAAACAAACAATAAAATATTTATGTAAGTATTTTTTAAAATTGTCAGTTGGGAAAAGGCACTATTGTCAGTTGATTTTTATCAGTCTGCAGTTCAACAGTGGAGGTGAAAAATGAACTTCCTTTTTGTTGCTTGAATAGCATTATATATATATATAGAATAACCCCTTCACAACACCGTGTTTTACAAAATCAGAGTGACAAGAAAGCCAATGAACATAATTATCCACGTGGGTCTCCTTTATATAAACATCAAATGCAATATGACCATCTGCAATTCTCCTCAAAAGAATATAAAGAAAAGAAAGCTTATCATCAATTTCCATTTCGAAAGCAAAATCTATGTAAACGACACATCCATCTACGGTTTACCAAAAATCCATAAAAATAATGTTCCACTTAGCAAAATTAACTGTATCACATATAATTTAGCCAAATGGATTTTTAGAATACTTTCTCCTTTGATTGGTAATATTTCTTCTTCCCATATTAAAAATTCCTCGGACTTTGTAAATAAGATTAAATACCTTGATCTTAATAACAAAAAAATGGTGAGTTTCGATGTGGTGTCATTGTTTACTAGTGTTCCTGTGAAGTTGACCTTGTCTTGGCTTAAAGACTTTTTATGTATTTCAGAATTTCAGTTGCCCATTGATATTGATGTGTTTTTAAAATTGATAGATTTATGCCTTTCACAAGCCCATTTTAACTTTAATAATGAATTTTAAACCCAAATTACAGACTTAAGCATGAGAATAAAGTTATTTATAATGCATCAAAGACTCAGGTATTCCATCTTTCTAGTCGACATAATCTTCCACACAACTATAAAATCTTCTTCGAAAACAGAGCGCAAACCATCGTCTGTCCTTAATATTCTTGGTGTTTCTGTTTCTCGTGACCTCAATTGTGAAGCATTACATTAATTATTTCTCTTTCCAGACAAGCTTTTAAGAGGTTATGTGTTCTGAGGCGCATTCAGCATTTCTTTAAGAGGCCCCAGTTGCTTGCTCTTAATAGGGGCATCCTTCGCCACTGTATGGAGTATGTCTCACGCATTTGGGGTGATTCCACTCACAAAGTTCTTCTTGAAAGAGTGGAGTCTAGGGCTTTTCGGGTTAATAATACTCCTGCTCTCACTAACTCTCTCTAGTCTCTTTTTACACTTTGAATTGTGTCGTCACTCTCTTTACTCAATCGCTATTACAACGGATACCGCTCTTCTGAAATCTTCACTCGCATATCTCTTCCATTGAGAAGGGTTTGTTCGACAACGTCTTTCTACACAGTCTCACCCTTTCTCTATCCAACTCTTTAACCCCAGACTTAACCGATAATCTCAATCTTACAAGTACTCCACCGGTAAAGTCTGGAGAACACACCCTTTGTTTATTTTCCACAACTACCTTTGACTTACACACTTTCAAACGCCAGGTATCGAGGCATGTCGGCCTTTAAATAAATCTACTTTAGGAAATCCCCAAAACTCTTGTTGAACTAGGTAGGTCCTTGCCCTCCAGATATATATATATATATATATATATATATATTATATATACTATCAGAGAACTATATAACATAATCTATCTATCTCATAATAATAATAATCTATATATATATACATATATTATATTACGTATATAATGTTATATATATATATATATATATATATTATATTATATATAATATATATATATATATATATATATATATATATATATATATATATATATATATATATATATATATATATATATATATATATATAGGTGGGCATCCTTAACCAAAGATAAACTTCGCTACCAATAAGAACATTAGAGACATTAGAAATAGAAAAGACAGCTAAGAAGGCCACATGGGCCTATCGAGACTGCCTCCCAGTAAAGCCAACAGAACCAATCACCTAACATGTTCATGTGAAAATCAACAAAGCACCCTAGGCTTGTGTCAAACTATATACAGAATGCACAAAGTCTAAAACATGCTCATGCTAATCCCCACAAAGCACCCTAGGGTATGTCAATAACTTAAACTTATACACAAAGTCTACAACTAAAACAAAAAAAAAAACTAAAATAAAATGCTAAAATATCGACTTGGCTAAACCACACCTGCAGCTTTAAGTACTTTTATAGTAACATGCATTAAAACTTTTAAACACTAAAGTAACTAAACCCCGCCAAATTTGGCTTAGTCAAAATATACTATATGAAAACCAAAAAAACCATATACTTAACCAGTCCTTTCTTAAAAATGTTGCAATCGAGTTAACACTCAAAACCTCCGTGGCCAACGATTCACCAAATTGATTCAAACCCCTATTACTGAATGAATGCTTTCTTATATCAAGATGGCATGTTCTTCTTAATTTTTTATTATTTAAGCTCCCTAGTCACCTGTCCGGTTCTATCCTATGAAGAATTATTGGTTCCGTGTTATCATCGATCTGAAATATTTTTGTAGACTTGTATCATTGTCCCCTCTGAGAAATCCATCGCTTCTATACAAAACATTCCTAACTTCCTTCAGCTCTCCTCATAGCCTTATCCTCAAAAACCCAGAAAATCAATCCCTTGTTTTGCTCTCCGTTGCACTCTCTTAGCATATCTAAGTCTTTCTTTAAATAAGGGCCCAATTTGTTGCACATACTCTATTACTCACCTACCATAGGCATTACACAGTTTCAATATAACTTCCTTGCTCTTATAAACAAAATAATCTAAAAATACCAAAAACTTTTAATTACCTATTATTCCTTGCTCGCAAACACTGATTAGCTACTTTCAGAATACTGGTTATAATCATACCTAAATCTTTTTCTTGGTCGACAGACTCAAAGCCAATCCCCATTCAAATCGTAGTTAAAATTTTATTTGAGTAACCTAGGTGAAGAACCTTATACTTTTTTACTATTAAAATCATTTGCTACTTATTCGCCCACCCAAGAAGTTTATCCAAGAGTATTGTGAATCTTTAAACATCTTTCACTAATCCTAACTGAGGTGGCCACGTTGGTATCATCTGCAAAAACTTAGAAACCTTGTATTTAAGTCCCTGGTCTAAAATCAATATATATATATTATATTATATATATATATATATATATAATATAATATATATATAATATATAGTATATATATATATATATATATAGTATATCTATATATATAATATCATATATATATATATGATTACAAAATGGCCCCAGCACTGAAAACGCTGTGGACACACTCATTCACTATTTCCAATGAATGTACTTATTGCATTCGTGGTTCACGAATCATGTTTTTCTATTCCAACAACCCTTTTTCCATCCAAACCATGTACCATTCCACCTATACCACTTTGCAATAACTTCTTTCATCAGCCTTCTGTTGGGGAACCTTTACCATTGTGGAAATCTAAATAATAATATCAACTGGATCTCCTCGGTCAATGCATGGTCCAGCAAGTTCTCCCATAAATTCTAAAAGGAATTGTTCTGACATGACCTAGCCCTTCTGCAACCGTGCTGGGAGTCGTACAATACCTTCTAATTATTTTTCTCTACTATGACCTTCAGTAAAACTTTTCCAGAATCTTTCAAACCAGCAGATGTTAAGTGCAACTGGTTTATATCATTTCCCAAATCTCCTTACTACCTTTCTATAAATAGGCCACAATATATGCTGTTTTCCAGTTATCTGGTACCTCACCCAATGTTATAGATCGCTTAAAACTAAATACAAGTGCCTTTGCAGTGCTGGTACTTACCGTCTCCTTTAGAATTCTGCCGATACTATACTCAATCAGGCCTGCAAGCCTTTACCTCGGTCCATATGAATATGATCCAGTAAACGTTTAAAATCTTTAACCTCAAATTCAAATACGGTGAGACTATTTGTTACATGCATACAAGAACTATTAGTCTTCAAACTATTATCTAATCTTTCCTCAGAAAACATTGAAGCAAAAATAAGCTTGAAAATGTTTTGATCCACTCCTATCTGGAACTCACTAAATTTCATTAATTTTAATTTGACCCAATTGTCCTATTCTTACTTTTAAATTTATAAAAGCTGAAAAATTTCTTCAGGTTTATTACTTGGCCTCTCCTTCTCTCTCTTTGCCTTATTCCTTATCAATTTACCCTACTAAGTTTATCCCTATAGAGTTCCTAATCATCCTTTCTATTACTACTCTTGAACATTTTAAAACATCTACGCTTTTCGTTGATTTTCTCTCTTATCTCTCTAGTGGTAAGGAGGGCACAACTAGCAGCCGGACTGACATCCGGAAGTTGCAACCGGAAGTTGCACATGTTGCAAAGCAACATTTTGCATCATTTGGTTTTTCAAGCTTGACGTGTCAAGGTTAGGGTTTTTAAGGTCGGTGAGACCGAATTTAAGGTTCTGGAATACCGACTTCGAGGTTTTGCCAGCTGAACTCCAGGATTTAGCCCCAAAAGTGGGGCGGAGCCCCTCCAAGGGGGCTTTTGTCCAGAAGGGCTTTTAACATAATCGCAGAAGACTGAAACATGGAGGCTGGGTAGAGGAGCCAGAGTCGGTGACGGAGTCGGAGTCGGATTCGGGTATGGAGTCTAGAGACCCCCCGGAGGGGGGTCCCCAGTTTGAAAAAAAAGAAGAAGAAATGCATGGAATGCAAAACAGAGGAAGAAGAAGAAAGGAAGAAGAAGAAAGGAAGAAGAAGAGAGGAAGAAGAATGAGGAAGAAGGAATGAATAAGAATGAGGAAGGAGGAAGTAGAGAAGGATTCGAGTAGGTACTAGCCCGGTGCTGAGCAGGTGCGGTGCTAGTTAGTAAACATTCGTTTAATAATACATTATCATTACTGTTCACATACCTGATTCTGTTCTATCATGTACATATCGTCCATTGTATTGCATCTTACAAAGATAACCCGTCTTTCTAAATGTTCAAGACTGACATTTATATTTTCAAATGTTTTCTTTTTATATAAACGTCACTAGTATAATTTGTTTCCTTAAATTTGAAACATCATGTATATTTTTGTTTTTTTTTTTAATTTTTTTATTTACATTTATATTTTTTGTGTTTAATTTTAATTTTTATAATTTTTATTTTTATTTTTTTTTTTTTTTTTTTTTTTTTTTTATTTTTTTTTTTTTATTTTTTTATTTTACATTTTACTTTGTGTTTAATTTT
Organism: Trachelipus rathkii; assembly: GCA_015478945.1. Lineage (NCBI taxonomy): Eukaryota > Metazoa > Arthropoda > Malacostraca > Isopoda > Trachelipodidae > Trachelipus > Trachelipus rathkii. The sequence continues at coordinate 9,250 of JABUQX010109206.1, forward strand.
TTTTTTTTAATTTTTTTTTTAATTTTTTATTTAAATTTATTTTTCAAACTTTATTTTTTTTGTAAGTTTTATTTTGCATTTATACTTTGTTTAATTTTTTTTTATTTTAAATTTTTAATTTTTTAATTTTTATATTTTTTTTTGCATTTATTTGTTTAAAACATTTTGTTTTAACTAAAATTTCTTTATTTTTTTTTTTTATCTTACAAAAAATTTGTATTTTACCATACCTTAAAGCAGTAAAATCAGTCCACAATCAGGTAAATCAGTAAAGAGTAATCAGATAAATCAGTTAAATAAAATCAACCCTCCACACTCCATCCTTGATCTATTGATTCCTATTGATTCTATTGATTCAATTATATCTTGTAAATAAATAAAAAAAAATTTCTATTAGAAAATTTTTGATTTGTTTCTTTAAGCATTTTTGTTTACTAAAAAATTTATTTCTTTTTATGTTTTATAACTTAAAAATTTTGCATTTTTTACATACCTTAAATCAGTAAATCAAACTGCCCTCCATACCCTCCTACCCATTCGTGATCTATTGATCTATTGAGCTATTGATCTATTGATCTATTGATTAAAGTCATATTTTGTACAACATAACACAAAACTTTTATTTATTTTTGTTTTTTTTCTTTAAACATTTTGTTTTTACTAAAAAATTTAATTTATTTTGTTTTATTTTTACTATAAAAATTTATTTATTTTGTTTTAATTTGCTTTAAACATGTTATTTGTTTTTACATGAGACTGAATTTATGTTCTTTTTTAGATGTGTAAAGACTTAACATAAATTATGCATTCGTGTTTACATACCGTACATTAGAAAACGAGCTAAAAGTCAGTAATCAAGTAAATCAAACTGCCTCTCCTATACCTCTACCCTACCATTGATCTTTAAAATTGATCTATATGATCTAGTTGACTAATTGATTAAAGTTCAATATTTGTGTGTTTTATGTTTTAATATAAAAATTTTATATTGATTTTTTGTTTTTGTTTTCTTAACGTAAAAATACTTGAATTCTTTATAAGTGCTATTTAGTAACGTGTAAAAATTTTGACATTTTTACATAGCCTAAAGCACAGTAAAATCAGTAAATCAGTAATCACAACTTGCCCTCCATTACCCCTACCCATATGCCATGATTTATTGACTCTATTGAGCTATTGATGCTATTGTGATGGTCTCTATTGATTAAAGTCCATATTTGTACAACATAACACAAAACTTTATGTTATTTTTGTTTTTTGTTTTTCTTAAAACATTATTGCTGTTTCTTTAACTAAATAAGTAAAATTTAATTTCTAAACTGTTGTTAGTTTTACTATAAAAATTTTTTTATTTTGTTTTAGCATTTGCGTTTAAACATTTTAGGTGTTTACGTAAGAATAATTTATTCTTTTTGCTGTTTAAGTAAGACTTAAAAAATGTTGCCAGTTGTTTTTACACGATAACCTTAAAGCAAGTGAAGATCAGTAAACTCAGTTAAATACCAAACTGCCCTCCATACCCTCCAACCCATCAATGATCTATTGATCTATTGATTTATTGATCTATTGATCTATTGATTAAAGTCATATTTTGTTTTATTTTTACTATAAAAATTTATTTTATTTGTTTTGTTTTCTTTAAACATTTTGTTTTTACTAAAAAATTTATTCTTTTTATGTTTATAACTTAAAATTTTTGCATTTTTACATACCTAAAAGCAGTAAATCAGTAAATCAGTAATCAACTGCCTCCTACCCTCCACCACATAATCCATGATTCTAATTGATCTATTGAACTATTGATCTATTGATTAAAGTCATATTTTGTATAACATAACACAAAAACTTTTATTTATTTTTGTTTTGTATTCTTTAAACATTATGTTTTTACTGTAAAAATTTATTTATTTTGTTTTATTTGCTTTAAACATTTTGTTTTTACTAAAAAATTTATTTATTTTGTTTTATTTGCTTTAAACATTTTGTTTTTACTAAAAAATTTATTCTTTTTATGTTTATAACTTTCAAAAAATTTGCATTTTTTACATACCTTAAAGCAGTAAATCAGTAAATCAGTAATCAAAACATCCACCATACTCTCCTCATACCTTTCCATGCATCTTATTGAGTCTATTGATCTATTAATTCTAGTCATATCTATTGATCTATTATTCAAGTCATATTTTGTATAATATAACACAAAACTTTTATTTATTTTTGTTTTGTTTTCTTTAAACATTTTTGTTTTTACTAAAAAAATTATTCTTTTTATGTTTATAACTTAAAAAATTTGCATTTTTACATACCCTAAAGCAGTAAATCAGTAAATCAGTTAATCAAGCTACCCACTCCACCCTCCTGTCCATTCATTATCGATCTATTGAGAGCTATTGATCTAAACTTGATCTATTGATTCAAGTATATTTTGTATAACTAACACAAAACTTTTATTTATTTTTGTTTGTTATTTCTATTAATTTTATTTTTACTGTAAAAATTTATTTATTTAGTTTTAAAAAAGTAAACTTTTTCTTTTTAATCAAAAATTTATTCTTTGTTTATATTAGAAGATCTAAAAATTTTGCATTTTTTACTAAAAATAAATCAGTAAATCAAGTAAATCAGTAAATCAAACATCATCCAACAACCCTACGATCTATACCATCTATGATCTTTTAGATATCTATTTGGGATCTATTGAAACTATTGAGATTCAATGTCATTGTTTGTAATAACAGTAATACACAAAAACTTTTATTTGATTTTTGTTTTTGTTTCTTTAACACATTTTGTTTCTTACTAAAGAGAAATTAATCTCCATTCTTATAATGTTTAATAACTTAAGAAAAGTTTGCATGTGTTACATAAGCTTAATCAGCTAAATCAGGTCAATTCAGTAAAAGCAAGGTAAATCAGTAAATCAGTAAATCAATAACTATGCATCAAACTACCTCTCGCATAACCCTTCATGATACTATATGACTCCTATTGATCTTACTGTGGCGCTATTGATCTATATGATCTATTGATTCAGTGCATATTTTGTATACCATATCTCAAAAACTTTTATTTATAATTTGTTATGTTGTTCTTCAACATTATGTTT
>JABUQX010109207.1:0-17500 GCA_015478945.1 Trachelipus rathkii
AAAACATAAATGTTTAAAGAAAACAAAACAAAATAATAAAAGTTTTTGAGATATGTTATACAAAAATATGATGAATCAATAGATTATCAAAATAGACAATAGCTCAATAGATGCAAGCTCAATAGATCATGGAAGGGTAAGGAGGGTCGTTGGCATGATAGTTTGATTATACTGATTTACTGTTAACTGAACTTAACTGATTTGATCTGATTTACTGAGATTTAAGTTGTAAAATGCAAATTTCTTAGTTATTGAAACATAAAAAAGAATAATTTTTTAGTAAGAACAAAAATGTTTGTAAAGAACAAAACATAAAATAAATAAAAGTTTTTGTGTTATGTATATACAAAAACATGACTTGATATCAATAGATACAATAGATCAAATAGATCAATAGATGCATAGATGGATTAGACGTTGTGGATTAGATAGGGTTAGATATTACTCTGATTTACCTGATTAAAACTGCTTTCCAGAGTTAAGTAAAATGTCAAATTTTTTGAAGATATACAACATAAACCGGAATAAGATTTTTTAGTAAACACAAAATTTTTAAAAGCAATAAAACAAAATAATATAAATTTTACAGTAACAACCAAATATAAGAATACAAAAAAAAAAATAAAGTAAAAGTTTTTGTTTGTTTATACAAAAATTGAACTTGGAATCAAGTAAGATTATAGAATCAACTAAGCTCAATAAGATCGAATAGATGCTTAATAAGATCCGAATGGGTAGGAGGGCACTTGGATTAACTGATTTACTGATTTCTGCTTTCAGAGGTATTGTAAAATGTAAATATTTTAAGTTATAAACATAAAAGAAATAATTTTTTTAGTAAAACAAAATGGTTTAAAGAAAACAAAACAAAATAGATAAAAGTTTTGTGTTATATTATTTACTAAATAATGACTTGAATCAATAGATCAATAGATCAATGATTAATAGGATCAGATTAGTACTCAAATTAGATCTATGGAAGGATAGGAGGGAGTGCTGGATACCAGTTGTTGATTTACTGATTTACTTGATTTTACTTTGCTTTAAGGTATGTAAAAATGCGAATTTTTTTTTAAGTTTATAAACATATAAAAAGAATAATTTGTGTTTTTAGGTAAAACAAAATTTTATAAGAAATTGAACTTCAAGTGTAAAAATATCACTAAATATGTTTTGTTTAAAAGCAAATAATAACAAAATACATAAATTTCTACAGTAAAAAGCGATTAATAGTGTTGATCATAGAATACAAAAATAAATGAAAAGTTTTGTTATGTTATACAAAATATGACTTTAATCAATAGATCAAATAGATTCAATTAGATCTAAATAGATCATGGAAGGGTAGGAGGTATGGAGGGCAGTTTGATTTACCTGATTTAACTGATTTTACTGCTTTTAGGGTATGTACAAAATGCAAAAAATTTTAAGTAATAACATAAACAAGAATAAATTATTTTTTAGTACAAACAAAATGTTTCAGAAACAAAACAAAATAAATAAGTTTTTTATACAAATAAACAAAATATGACTTTATTCAAATAGATCAATAGATCAATAAATTATAGATCAATAGATATGATGGGTTGGAGGGTTGGAGGCAGTTTTGATTACTGATTTACTGATTTACTGCTTTAAGGTATGTAAAAAATGCAAATTTTTTAAGTTATAAACATAAAAAGAATAAATTTTTAGTAAAAACAAAATGTTTAAAGCAATAAACAAATAAATAAATTTTTATAGTAAAAATAAAAACTGAAGAATAAATTTTGGTAGTAAAACAAAATTGTCTTTAAGAAAACAATAGAAAAAAATTATTTCAGAGCTTTTTTGTGTTATGTTGTACAAAAATATGACTTGAATAGATAGATCAATAGATCAATAGCTCAATAGATCAATAAACTTCAGTGGATGGGAGGACGCCTTCCTGGTACAACTTTGGATTTACTGAATGACTGATTACTGCTTTTAGGTATCGTAAAAGATAGCAAAATTTTAAGTTATATAACATATAAAGGAATAAAATTTCTTATAAAAACAAAATGTTGTAAAAAAAACAAAATAAAAAATATTTTTATGTAAAGAATACAAACAAAGTATGAGCTGTTTTAATCAGAGATACAATTAAGTCGATAATCCAATTAGATATCATGGATGGGTAGGAGGGTATGGGGGGCAGTTTGATTTTACTGATTTCCTGATTTACTGTTTTAAGGTATGTAAAAAATGCAAATTTTTTAAGTGTCAATATATAAAAATGTATCGGCTAGTAACGAGAAAATGTTTAAAAGGCAAATAAAATAATATTAATAAACTTCGCTAGTAAAATAAAACAAGAATAAAATAAATTTGTATAGTAAAAAACATAATGTTAAAGAAAACAAAAAAACAAAAACATAAATAAATAGTTTTCTTGTTATGTTGTATACAATATGACTTTAATCAATAGATTGAAATAGATAATTAGGCTCATATCATCGATAGATCACCCGATATGGTAGAGGGTAGGAGGGCAGTTATGGATTGTACTGCTTTGAAGGTATGTAAAAATGCAAAATTTTTTAGTTATAAACAAAAATAAAAAGGATAAATTTTTTAGTAAAAACAAGAATGTTTAGAGAAACAAAACAAAAATAAATAAAGAGTTTTGTGTTATTTTATACACAATATGATTTGAATCAATAGATCAATAGATCAAATAGATCAAGGAATGGAGGTTGGCGAGGGTGATTTGATTACTGATTTACTGATTTACTGCTTTAACTCGATTAACTGATTTTACTAATTTATTTGGCTTTAAAGTCTCTTCCTACAAATTTTTTTTTAGTTAGCATTCGAGATAAAAATGAAAAAATTTTAGGGAGAACAAAATGTTTTAAACAATAAATGCAAAAAAAATATAAAAATTAAAAAATTAAAAAAATTTTAAAATAAATAACAAATTGAAAAAAAACAAATAAAATGAAAGCTTACAAACAAAAATACATTTTGAAAATAAATTTTTTTCAATAAGTAAAATTCAGTCTATAAGACAAATAAATTTAAACACCAGTAAAGAACTGTAAAATAAAAATAGTTTAGAAAAAAAAAATTTACCAAAAATAAAAACTAAAAAAATAATAAAAATAAGAAATTAATAAAAATTAAATTAAACACAAAGTATAGATGTAAAATAAAAACGAGATTAAAATAAAAATAGCAACCATCTATCGCATAGTCTCCAATTATAAAAGGAATAAAAATTGATACAGTTGACGTTTATAAACAGCAAATGAGATTTGACAAATATAATGTCAGTCTTGAACATTATAGAAGACGTGGTTATCTTTTGGTTAAGATGCCAATACAATGGACGATATGTACATGATAGAACAGAATCAGGTATGTGAACAGTAATGATAATGTATTATTAAACGAATGTTTACTAACTAGGCCCCGCACTGGCTTCAGTACCGTGGTACCAACTCTGAAATCCTTCTCCTACTCCTCCTTCCTCATTCTTTATTCTTCCCCTTCCTCATTCTTCTTCCTCTGTTCTCTTCCTTCTTCTCTTCTTTCTTCTTCTTCCTCTGTTTTGCATTCCATGCATTTCTTCATTCTTTTTTTTCAAACTGGGGACCCCCCTCCGGGGGCCTCTGGAATCCAAACCAATTCGACTCCGACGTCCGTCACCGACTCTGGCTCCTTCTACCCAGCCTCCATGTTTCAGTCTTCTGCGATTATTTAAACCCTTCTAGGAACCAAAAGCCCCCTTTGAGGGGCTCCGCCCCCACTTTTGGGGCTAAAATCCTGGAGTTCAGGCTCAAAACCTCGGAAGTCGGTCTTCCAGACCTTAAATTCGGTCTCACCGACCTTAAAAACCCTAACCTTGACACGTCAAGCTTGAAAAACCAAATGATGCAAAATGTTGCTTTGCAACATGTGCAACTTCGGTTGCAAAACTTCCGGATGTCATCCTGCTGCTAGTTTGTCCCTCCTTGACCACTAAAGTAGATCAAGAGAGAAAATCAACGAAAAGCGTAGATGTTTTAAAATGTTCAAGAGTAGTAATAGAAAGGATGATTTAGAAACTTATAGGAGAAAATAGAAACGAACTTAACCAGTCAATAAGAAAGGCAAAGAGAGAGAGAGAGGCAGTAATAAACCTGAAGAAATTTTTCAGCTTTTATAAATTTAAAAGTAAGAATAGGACAATTGGGTCAAATTAAAATTAATGAAAAATTTTAGTGAGTTCAGAATCAAGGAGTTTGGCAACGATTTCAATGCTTTTTTTGGCTTCAATGGTTTTCTTGAGGAAAGGGGAAAATTTAGAAATAGTTTGAAGACTAATAGTTCTTGTATGCATGTAACAAATAGTCTCACCGTATTTGAATTTGAGGTTAAAGATTTTAAACGTTTACTGGATCATATCATATTGACCCGAGTAAAGCTGCAGGCCCTGTTGATATATATGGCAGAATTCTAAAGGAGGGTAGTACCAGCACTGCAAAGGCATGTTATTTAGTTTTAGCGATCTATATACCCATTGGGTGAGCGTACTCCAGATAACTGAAAACAGTCATACTATTGTGCCTATTTATAAGAAAGGTAGTAAGGAAGATTTGGGAAATTATAAACCAGTTAGCTTAACATCTCTGGTTGTAAAGATTCTGGAAAAGTTACTGAAAGGTCATATAGAGAAATATTTAGAAGGTATTGTACGACTCCCAGCACGGTTTCAGAAAGGGTAGGTCATGTCAGACAATCCTTTTAGAATTTATGGAATACATTGCTGACTATTGACCGAGGAGATCAGTTGATATTATATATTTAGACTTAGCAAAGCTTTTGATAAGGTTCCCCAAGCATAAGGCTGATGAAGAAGTTATTGCAAAGTGGTATAGGTGGAATGGTACATGGTTGGATTAAAAAGTGGTTGTGGAATAGAAAACAGTGTGAACAACTAAATGGCAATAAAGTCATCATTGGAAATAGTGAAGAGTGGTGTCCCACAGGGTTCAGGCCTGGGCCATTTTTGTTAATCATATATATATATAATAATCATATATAATATCTATATATATATATATATAGTTATATATATCATATTATATATATATATATATAGTATATATAGTATATATATTAATATATATATATATATACTGATTTAGACCAGGGACTTAATAAAGGTTTTAAGTTTGCCCGTGAACCAAATGGCCACCTCAGTAGGATTAGTTAAGAATGTTACAAGATTTCACAATGATCTGTGATAAGATCTTTTGGGTGGCTGCAGATAAGTAGCAATATGATTTAATAGTAAAAAAGTATAAAGGTTCTTCGACTAGGTTACTCAAATAAAATTATTAACAACAATATGAATGGTGGCTTGAGTTCTGCGCGACCAAGAAAAAAGATTTAGGTATGATTATAAGCAGTAATTTGAAAGTAGCTAATCAGTGTTTGGAAGCAAGGAATAAAGGTAATAAGATGTTGGGCATAATAAATTGCATTGTTGTTTATAAGAGCAAGGAAGTTATATGTAAACTGTGTAATGCCTATGTTAGGTGAGTAATAGAGTATTGTGCACAAATTTGGGCCCCTTATTTAAAGAAAGACTTAGATATGCTAAGAAAGAGTGCAACGTAGAGCAACAAGGATGATTTCTGGGTTTGAGGATAAGGGCTATGAGGAGAGGCTGAAGGAGTTAGGAATGTTTTGTATAGAAAGGTGATTTCCCAGAGGGGACATGATACAAGTCTACAAAATATTTACATCGATTGATAACACGGAGACCAATAATTCTTCATAGTAGAACACGGACAGGTGACTAGGGAGCATAAATAATAAGAAAATTAAGAAGAAAGCATGCCATCTTGATATAAGAAAGCATTCATTCAGTAATAGGGTTGATAAATTTTGGAATCGTTTGCCACAGGAGGTTATTGAGTGTAACTCGATTGCAACATTTTTAAGAAAGGACTGGTTAAGTATATGGATGGTTTGGGTATCATATAGTATATTTTGACTAAGCCAAATTGGCGGGGTTTTAGTTACTGTAGTTGTTAAAGTTAATTGCATGTTACTATAAAGTTATTAAAGCTGCAGTGTGGTTAGCATGTCTATATTTTAGATATAATTTTTAGTTTTTTTTTTGTTTTAGTTGTAGACTTTGTGTATAAGTAAGTTATTGACATACCCTAGGGTGCTTTGTGGATTAGCATGAGCATGTTTTAGACTTTGTGCATTCTGTATATAGTTATTGACAAGCCCTAGGGTGCTTTGTGGATTTGCATGAACATGTTAGGTGATTGGTTCTGTTGGCTTTAGTGGGACAGTCTCGATAGGCCCATGTGGCTTCTTACTGTCTTTTTATTTCTAATGTTCTAATGTTCTTATGGTTAGCGAAGTTTATCTTTGGTTAAGGATGCCCACCTATATATATATATATATATATATATATATATATATATATATATATATATATATATATATATATATATATATATATATATATATATATATATATATATATATATATCTATATATATATATATATATATATATATATATATATATATATATATATATATATATATATATATATATATATATATATATATATATATATATATATATATATGCTAACTGCTCTTCTTCTATATGCTATCTTTTCAACTAACTATATATATGCTATATCTGGGGCAGGACTACACCTAGTTCAACAAGATTTTTTAGGAAATTTACAAAGTAGATTTATTTAAAGAGCCGACATGCCTGTTACCTGGCGCTTGAAACTGCAAATCAAACGTATTGGGGAAAATAAAAAAAGGGTGTGTTCCAGACTACCGGTGGAGTACTTGTAAGAGTGAGATTATCGGTTAAGTCACAGGGTTAAGAGATGGAGAAGAAAGGGTGAGACTGTGTAGAAAGACGTTGTTGCACAAGCCCTTCTCAATGGAGGTGATATGCAGTGAAGATTTCAGAAAAGCGGTATCCGTTGTAATAGCGATTGACTAAAGAGAGTGACGACACAATTGAAAGTGGAAAGACTGGACAGAGATAGTAAGGCAGAGGTATTATTAACTTGAAAAGCCCTAGACTCCCTTCTTTCCAAGAAGAACTTTGTGAGTGGAATCACCCCAAATGCGTGAGACATACTCCATACAGTGGCGAAGGATGCCCCTAATGGAAACAAGCAACTGGGGCCTCTTAAAGGAAATGCTGAATGCGCCTCAGAACACATAACCTCTTAAGCTTGTCTGGAAGAGAAATAAGTAACTAGAGTGGTATGGAAGGTCACGAAAACAGAAACACCAAGAATATTAAGGACAGACGATGGTTTGAGTTCTGTTTTCGAAGAAGATTTTATAGTTGTGTGGAAGATTATGTCGACTAGAAAGATGGAATACCTGAGTCTTTGATGCATTATAAATAACTTTATTCTCATGCTTAAGTCTGTAATTTGGGTTTAAAATTCATTATTAAAGTTAAAATGGGCTTGTGAAAGGCATAAATCTATCAATTTTAAAAACACATCAATATCAATGGGCAACTGAACTTCTGAAATACATAAAAGTCTTTAGAAGACAAGGTCAACTTCACAGGAACACTAGTAAACAATGACACCACATCGAAACTCACCATTTTTTTGTTATTAAGATCAAGGTATTTAATCTTACTTACAAAGTCCGAGGAATTTTTAATATGGGAAGAAGAAATATTACCAAACAAAGGAGAAAGTATTCTAGAAATCCATTTGGCTAAATTATATGTGATGTAGAAATAGATTTTACTTTGGAAATGGAAATTGATAATCTTTCTTTTCTTGATATTTTTTTGAGGAGAGCTGGAACGGTCATATTGCATTTAATGTTTATAGAAAGGAGACACACGTGGATAATTATGTTCATTGGCTCTCTTGTCACTTTGATTTTGTAAAACACGGTGTTGTGAAGGGGTTCTTTATAAAGGTTCTACGAATTTGTAATCCACATTATCTAGATTTGGAAATTGAAAATGTTAAAAATGTTTTTAAAAATCTAGGTTACCCTGAATCATTTATATATATATATATATATAATGCTTCAACAAAAAGGAAGTTTCATTTTTCACCTTCCACTGTTGAACCTGCAACTGATAAAATCAAGATAATAGTGCCTTTTCCAACTGACAATTTTAAAAAATACTTACCTAAAGATTTTATGCTTGTTTCTAGTGTCCCCAACACTACTAAAAAAATTCCTACAAAATTTAAAATTTGATGATTCAGAATTTAAAAATGTTGGTGTCTATAAAGTTCCTTGTAAAGATTGTAGTTCTTTATATATTGGAGAAACTTCTGATCTGAAAAGAAGGAAAAGCCAACATTTTTACTCTCTAAAAGTTTGTGACTGTAACTCATCCCTGCAAAAGCATAGAGAAGAGAAGGAACACAGGATCGATGTTGCAAATATAGAACTGATATCTCCCGTGATAGACACTCACAAAAGACAATTATTAGAATCTTTTTTAATTAAGAATGTAAATAATTTTAATGTTTTAAATGCCAATGCTCTTGATGATTTTACCAATTTTATTCTTAAATTTTTTTCAAAAATGTCTTATTTTATGAAATATCTAAATAACATCACTTAAACAACCAACTATTTTAACAAACTATTTTGTCCTTAATTTTAATAAAGTTTTAGTTACGAGCCTGAATGAGGAGAGGCGGTATGTCCTCTCGAAAGTCTAGTTCGTTGGTTTTTGTATTTTTATTTTGTTTATTTCCTGTGGGGTTTCATAATATATATATATATATATATATATATATATATATATATCATATATAATAATAATATATATATATATATATATATATATATATATATATATATATATATATATATATATATATATATATATATATATATATATATATATATATATATATAATATATGTATATATATATATATATAAAATAATTTATTTATTTTTATTTATATATATATATATATATATATATATATAATATATATATATATATATATATATATATATAAAATATATATATCTCTATTTAAATATATATATATATATATATATATATATATATATATATATATATATATATATATATATATATGGCCCATGTCCATCATCTGTGTCCATGAAGCAGAAGTAATTTTTTTTCATTAGTTACGTTCTCAAACAAAATGTAGAACGGCACGCATAGTGAGAAGATTTTGGTTTTATCCTACATATTTATATAACTTAAATATAGCATGTTTTGTTGTTTATTGAAACGATGGAAAGTGAAATAAATTATATAATAATATAAGTTTGGTTACGTTAAGTAAGGTTATGTTACGTTAAGTAAGGTTATTTTAAGTTACGTTAGGTAGCATAGATTTAAACTTTTTTTTAATATTTTTAAAGGTGTGAAGCTCTTTTATTACAATATAGTTTTATTTTGACTCACTACAGTTTCATTTTGATTTTTTTCAAATGTGTTCGAATCCATGCAATCGATATGCATATGGATATGGACACATAAAAGACATGATACATATATATATATATATATATATATATATATATATATATATATATATATATATATATATATATATATATATATATATATATATATATATATATATATATATGGTATGTAAAACTTGGAGGCTTTTGGGAGGGTTGAATCTGCTTGAGATGTAAAGAAACAAGTAATATCCATAAAAGAACTAATCAGAGCCACGTGGGGGGACAGGGGGACTGCCTAGGGCCGAGAGACCTGACAACTGATATCTATATGGTCTACTCTATGGGGTTGTTCGTTTAAATCATAAAAACAACTATATATATATATATATATATATATATATATATATATATATATATATATATATATATATATATATATATATATATATATATATATATATATATATATACAATACATAACTGGTACGCGAAAAAGCGCGAGTAGATCCCGCAATCAATTTCTCCAAAATTGAGTCCTGAACAGAAACTGGACTTTTGCCATATATATATATATATATATATATATATATATATATATATATATATATATATATATATATATATATATATATATATATATATATATATATATATAAACTTAAATATAATATATAAAATTTTTTTTTTATTTATAAGGGCGATGGTATGGCTTAAACATCAGCTCACTTAATTAACCTAACTTTTCTTTAAAAATTGCTGCAGTACAAATGCTGAAAGTAACATAAACAAAATTAAAGTATAAGGAAAAAATAAATATGGTGAATGTTGGATTAAAACCAGGGATGGCACGAAAAAAATCAAATGAAAAAATTATACTGATTTTTTTTACTTTATTTTTTTTATAAAAAAAATCATGATTTTTTAAATTTTTTTATTCACTTTTTTTTATTTATTTGTATATTTAAGCGATTTAACTTCAATGGAAATAAAAAATTAAAATAAAACTATACATATTATGAAGTTTTTAATATATATTTTTTTTCAATTTTCAACAAACTTTGTCTTTGACTGCCCAACAACCCATCGTCTGTGTTATTTAGTGCTGCTGTTTTGGTGTTTCATTGTAAGATTTTGACCCCAGGCTAGGGCCTAGGGTTAAAAATTGAAAATTAATGCCAGATGCAGACTAATTATATATATTGTTTTTGTATAATGTCGTATAAATGTTGGGCCAGTATTTGAATATTGTCTAGAATTTTAGCACCCTTATTAGAAAAGACATAGATATGCTGGAGAGGGCGCAACGTAAAGCAACGAGGAGGGAGATTTTTGACTTTGAGGATAAGAATAGGCGTGAAGTGGTCTTGATTGGCCCATGCGGCTTCTTAAATATTTATTCTTATTTATTATGGGTTGACTGGGACATTTTAGAGGGGCCAATGCGGTTTCTTAATTATTAATTTTTATTGGTTGACTGGGACAGTCTAAAAAGAACCATGCGGCTTCTTAAGTATTATTCTTATTTATTATGAGTTAACTGGGGCATTCTAGAGCAAATGTTTTCTATTTTATTTGTATTACTGAATTAGGATTTTTGAAAGTTTTTGCTTAAATAGTTCCTAGCATACTGAAAAATAGTTCGAACTTCAAAGCCGTTTTCGTTTTTGCATTTGTGCTAAAAAAAATGCTCAAGTTTTCGTTCGTTTTCGTCAACCTTAGCGCAAAATCGTAAAAAAATGCTCATCAAACGTAAGGAATTTCTTTAATTCTGTAAGGTTGCTATTTTATACAAAATTTTATTCTATATTACACAGAATTAGGGACATTTTTTACGTTTGGTGAGCATTTTTTTACGATTTTGCGCTAAGGTTGACGAAAACGAACGCAAACTTGAGCATTTTTTTAGCACAAATGCAAAAACGAACACGGCTTTATTATTTATTATGGGTTGACTGGGACATTCTAGAGGGGCCAATGCGGTTTCTTAATTATTAATTTTTATTGGTTGACTGGGACAGTCTAAATAGGACCATGCGGCTTCTTAAGTATTATTCTAATTTATTATGGGTTGAATGGGACATTCTAGAGGGGTTAATGCGGCTTCTTAATTGTTATTCTTAATTATTAATTACTATGTGTTGACTGGGACAGTCTAGATAGGCCCATGCGGCTTCTGAATTATTATTCTTATTTATTAATTATAATGGATTGACTGGGACATTCTAGAGGGGCCAATGCGGCTTTTTAATTATTATTCCTAATTATTAATTATTGTTGGTTGACTGGGACAGTCTAGGTAGGCCCATGTGGCTTCTTAATTATAATTACTATTCATTAATTACATTAATTATTATTAAAAATTATTCTTAATTCTTAATTTTTATGGGTTGACTGGGACATTCTAGAGGGGCCAATGCGGCTTCTTAATTATTAATTTTTATTGGTCGACTGGGACAGTCTAAAAGGGACCATGCGGCTTCTTAAGTATTATTCTTATTTATTATTATGAGTTGACTGGGACATTCTAGAGGGATCAATGCGGCTTCTTAATAATTATTTTTAATTATTAATTATTGGTTGACTGAGACAGTCTAGATAGGCCCATGCGTCTCCTCAAGTATTATTCTTATTTATTATGGGTTGACTGAGACATTCTAGGGGAGCTAATGCGTATAATAACTAAAAAATGATATATATGTACAATCGTGTATCTACATTAGCCTTACCTGAGTTTGTTGGTTTCAAAGAATTATGGAATGGTTAGGCAATGATGTATTGCTTATCTAACTCTCATACCAAATTTTGAATTAAATACACTAGGACTAACTAAACTTAGGACAAAAACGCCAATAGGCTAGTCTCGATAGGCCCATGTGGCTTCTACCGTCTCTAATATTTTCATATGTTCAAATAAACCTTAATTTTAAATTGATTTTGTACTAATAATACTGTACACAAAATATCATAACTGCTATAAGCCTCGGAGTTGGCTAGATTATAATTTGCAATTGATAGGCACGAGTTATCAAGAACTTGCAACAAACCCGTTCGTTGAGACCAACATAGATTACACAATTGACGAAAATTTAATCTAAAGCAGATTAAATTAATGAACAAAAATCTTTGAAAGATATTAAAACTAAAAAATAATATATATGTACAATTGTGTATCTACATTAGCCTTACCTGAGTTTGTTGGTTTCAAAGAATTTATGCTCTTTGAATAAGATCTTGATAGCCCTTAGATAACTCAGCCTTTTGGCTTTTGTAACCTAGCACTTAAAAATCTTAGTTAGGGTAAATTGATAAGTGAGTTGAAGGTAAATAGAATAGAGATAGGTTGATAGTAAAAATATTTGAAAAGAAATGAAGAAATAAGACAATTTACCTCTATACCCTTTTACATTTTTGATTATTAAATTTTTGATTTCACAAGCACGACTAATTAGGACCACTATTGAATTTGAAGTGAGTCCACAGTTGTGGTAAGACCTTATTGTAATTTTTTAGTGAAATTTAGTGAAAATGAATATCACATGTAGACAAAAATATAAATTCCGCTAAATAATAAATAAAAGATACTGTATATAGCTAATAGTTTTTATATCCTAAAATAAAATACTAAAATGAGCAAAATAGAAGAGATATATGAGGAAGTATATAATAGTTTTATATCCTCCCACTGAAGAGTTGCAATGAAAACCATTGCAATTAAAAGAATTAAAATTTTTACAAATAAGATAAATTCCTGTGAAGGAATTCTTGACACTTGACAGCAGCCTGTCTAAGAGGTCTTTCTTTGACTGAATTGAGCTGAGAATTTTGATTCTGTTGAGAGTCAAGTTGAGGTGAATTTATACCTGAAGTTGAAGGTTGTACATCTACAATAGCAGTATCACTATTACTTTGAATAACTGAATTTGAATTTGAGGGATCAACTTGATCTGTACTTTCATTGTTTTGACCATCTGAATTGGAGAGATCACTGCTTGCTTCAGCATCAGTTTCTCCACTGGAGACAGAGTGGGTAATAGATAACTCCAATGGGTAGAGATGACAAATAGAATAATGACAGGTTTGTCCATCTCCCTTTTTTAATAACACACTCCTGATCTTATCGTCATCAGCAACAATGAACTCTGCCCAAAAGCCAGAAGGGTCTAGGCTTGTTAGGTGTGTGTATCAGAACTATATCTCCAACCTTAATTCTGTTGGTCCACTCTGACTGATAGAGATTTCTACTTGTCTGGCGCAAATTTAATAGGTAAGACTCATACCATAATTCCCTGAAAGTCTCCAAAACTCTTCCTTGAGCAGTTAGAGTTATGGCTAAGTCTTGTTGTGAGGGAGGAAGTTTTTTCCATATGGGGGTGGAAACTTCATTGAATATGAGGTTTGAATTGCCATAAGGCTTCAAAAAGGAATTTGGAGCAATAACTTCCAAATCATTATCTGATGACCTATAGGTTAAAGGTCTTGAATTGATAACATTGGTGATATTTGAAATACTTGTTAACAGTTGAAAGTAGGTTAAGGTTGCTTTACCTATAGTTTTATAGAGACATCCCTTAACTGTTCGTATCATTCTCTCCCAAACTGATCCCACCCAACTGGAATAGATTGGAATCTTGTAATGTTTGATGTTATTGATACGCATATGTTCGGAGAACATATCTGAAGACAAAGATTCTAACAGTATATTCCCACCTTGTTTGAAATTCCTGGCATTATCTGAGTACAAATTGGATGGTATGCCATATATATTTGTGAAACGTTGGAATGAAAGTAAAAAGGATTCAGTGGACATATCTGGAAGGACATCAACATGAATAGCTCTGATATTAAGGCATGTGTAAATTAATAGATACATTTTTTGAAATTCCTTATCATTAATCTTTACAAAGAGATGTCCTGTAAAGTCCACACCAGTATGCTCAAAGGGACGCACAAAATTAACTCTATGATGAGGAAGATTAGTCATTTTTGGATATTTAAAGGGTATACTGTTAAATTTTTTGCAAACTATACAGTCTGACAAAACATTCTTTACAGCCTGCCTGGCCTTGGTAATCCAGAAGCCATGAGATCTGATGAAATTGATAGTGGTTTGAACACCCAAGTGTTGACATCTAGAATGAAAATCTCTTATGATTAATCTAGTGAGATGATGATCCTTGCCAAGAAGAATTGGATTTATCACATCATCATTATATAAAAGTTTCACAGAAAAATATATATGAATGCATAAATTATATGAAGAAAGAATAAAAAGAGGGATCTTTCAAAGATAGTTGATTTTAAAATTTTTTACTATAAAAACTTTACAACTATTTATAGGGGTTTTATTTAATCATAAAAAAAAATATACTAAAAATATATGGGGAAAGAAGTCCTCTTTTGAGTAGCTGATGTTCTTTCCTCTTCTGTGAAACTATTACCAATTGTACTATCCAGTTTGGAACCAATGAACCATCTGAAATGATGGGACTTTTTTAGGCTCCTGTTTCTATTATTATTATTATTATTATTATTATTATTATTATTATTATTATTATTATTATTATTATTATTATTATTATTATTATTATTATTATTATTATTATTATTAAATTATTATTATTATTATTATTATTATTATTATTATTATTATTATTATTATTATTATTATTATTATTATTATTATTATTATTATTATTATTATTATTAAAATCCAAAATTTGACTTTCAAATCTCTTTTTTGAACTTAGATAGTAAACTTTTAGGTAATTAGTTATTAATAATAATTTAGGTAAGATTCTCTATTCTTTCATGCCATAATAAATATGGAGGGCAATAAAAACTAAATTACACCAACAGCTAAAATGAATTTAGTTTGAAATGCTTACCCTTTTTTAGAAAAGAAGATCCTCTAATTTTAATATATCTCTCCTCATCCTGAGGTGTTGTCCCAAGCCTCTTGTTTATCTTCAGGTCTAGGTATGGTAGCCTAGGCCACTTATTGAATGATATGAAAAAAATAATAAAACTTTTTAGTTTGTTATTATTAAAATGATCTCACCTTTGTTGGAAGTTTCCAAGTAGGAAACTGAATTACATCTTCTGTATGGTAATATGATAGAGAAGTGATAAGGCCCTCTTCTAGGCTGGCCTGTTGTATAATACTACTTGGCCTTCTTCACTGTATGGAGTAGTATGTCCTAGGCCAAAATATTTCTTTGTTTTTATCTCATAAAAAAAATAAAAATTATATAGTTTTTTGTAGGTATTATTATTTTTATTATCAGTGGCCACTGACTAGTTGATGAGATCATTAATAATTTTTTATTGCCTAAAATAGGCAGAGCAAAGAACACAGTCTTGCTCCTATAGATATAATATAGGGTCTGGCACTCTGCCAATCCTAATTTTTTTTCCTCGTCAATTTCTTGCATCACAATTTGCAGAGCTAAGCATGATTCGAGCTTTCGCTTGAGGATTCATTTATATGTAAACAAATCAGAATGTGAAATGGGATCAAATATAAATTTTTTGAGTTGTTCACTTAAATTTTTTTTTTATTTATTTTTTATTATTATTAATGTTATTTTTATATCAAATTGAATAAATAAATAAATTTCATTCATATATTAGTTTTTTTTTTATATATTAAGAAAAGGTCATTATTTCAAAACTTCAACTTTCAGTGGCCATAATAATAAAAATAATAAAACAAAAATAAACAATAAAAAATATATAAATATATAAAATAAACATATATATTATATAAGGTATATCATACATTATATAATATATATTTTTAACACTGGGAGCAGTGTTTCTTTCAGACAATTTTCTCCGGGGGGGCTTTAGAGAGATTCGGGGGGGCACATAAGTATAACATAATTTACATAAAATTAAAGGATAATGATATTCTTGTCACTTGTCAGCTAATTTTAGTCTTATTAGTTACTGTCTTACTGAATTAGTAAATATCCGAAATATAACCAAATCTTTAGTTGTAAAAATATAACAATCTATTTGTGAAATTTATTGGGAAGTTAGATAAATAAAATAACATAAGGGTAAGAAAACATTATTATGAGAGAATATTATAATTAAAATATATATGGGTAATATGACTTTTTCAAATAAGGAAATAGATCTTTGGTAAAAATAAAAATTTTATATATATATATATATATATATATATATATATATATATATATATATATATATATATATATATATATATATATGCACTTCTAATAATATATATATATATATATATATATATATATATATATATATATATATATATATATATATATATATATATATAAATATATATATATATATATATATATATATATATATATATATATATATATATATATATATATATATATATATATAAAAATATCGAACACTCAATTTCGATGAATGGTAGGACCACGTTAGTACTTAGTAAGTTAGGGGTATTAAAAAAGTAAGTTTAAAGGAATCGTATACGACGAGTTTTCTTCGTCGCATACAAGTCTACTGTTTTTTCTAGAAAATCCTCAGTTGGAATCTCAGACCCCTCGATGCTTATCATCATACAATGCATTAAGGTTTCTGGCAGCATTCTATATCTTGTCATAATTAGTATTCGGTTCATAGTACTGAACGATCTTTCTACCGAGGCTGTCGTTACAGGAATGACAAGAAGGATTTCACAGAGCTTTTGTAACTCGCAATATCCCACGTCCGATTCCAATATTTTCGACAATGGACTTTCATCTGCTTTAAATATTTCGCTTTCAAGCATGGAATTGATATAAAAATTGAAGGATTTCAGGTCAGCTAGTACACCTTCCGCATTAAGCATCGGAAATCTGTCACAAAATTTTCTAACTTCAATATCAGGTAAATTTGTTAATGACTGAAACGTCTCAAAGCGACTAGCAAATATCATTATATCAATTGATTTGTCGTTGAACCTTTCTTCAATTTCTTCGATTACACTATCGCAGTATATCTTCATCCCTTTAAATGCATTTTTCTTATCTTCATCAGCAATCAGGCGCACTTCAG
>JABUQX010109207.1:22500-24131 GCA_015478945.1 Trachelipus rathkii
TGTCATTAATAAAATTTTTAATAATTTGCACTGAGCTTACTATACTACTTCCCTGGTCACTAACTATAAGTTGTGGGAATCCAAAGTCAAACACATGAAATTGAAAAGCAGAGATAAAGCATTTATTATCTACATTTTTACATAGAACAAGGTTTACAGCTCTAGTGTATGTGCAAGTTATAATTAATATGTAAATCTTCTCTACTACATTATTTATTTTTATATTAAAAGGTCCTATGTGGTCAAGAAATATTTCTCTAAATGGAATTTGAGATGGATTTATTCTATAATCTTTGTAATGGTTCTGATTAATTTTTATGGTTCTGCCATACATTAATTTACATTTGATGCAGTCTTTAATGTTTTTCTTAATTACTGAATATGCTGTTGGAATATAAAACTCCTTTCTTATTATAGCTAGAAGTTTATATACACCTGCATGTTTCATTTTTACATGTAATTCTTTAATTATTATGTCTGTTAAAGAGTGATTTTTATGCAGCAAAATTGGATTTTTTTGATTAAAATCAGCATCTAAGTTTGCAAATTTACTCTTTACTCTAATTATATTGTTTTTATCAAGAAAAAGATTGAGTTGTGTGACCAAATTTGTTTCTTTATTATTTTTTGGGTTTATTAAATACTGATATGTTTCTGAAAAATTTTCTTGTTGATATTGCTTAAAAATGACATTACAACTTTCTTCATATGAGCATATTGCATTAGGGTCACAATTGGAAAACAAAGTGGGGTTTTTCTCATGTACTCTAAATTTTAAATTATGAATAAATTTTCTTACATAGTGTGAAACCTTAAATAGTTTATTCAAAGAAGAAAACCTATCCAATTTAAATAAGGGTACAAAAGAAAAAGTTTGAATATTATAAATATTAAAATCTGTATTATTATTATATAAGGGATTTGGAACAGTGACTTTTAACCTTTCATTATTGTTGTTTAATATAGGTCCATTTAAATAAAGTGAATTTTTTAATAAAACCTTATATGAAACACATCGAGTAACATAATCACTAGGATTCTGAGATCCTTCACAATGATGAAAAGTTATCGGGTGTTTTTCACATGCAGTTTCAATAAAATTCAGCTGATTATTTATAATGGTCCCTTTTCTTTCTATTTTGTTTAATTTCTGAACTTTATTTATAATCCAATTCAATGTTACCATTGAATCAGTATATAAATGTAATTCATTTATTTTTAAAGGTGTGAAAGTATTAGTTAAATTGTCAAACATTTCTATTAGACATTGTACTCCAAATTTTACAGCAAATAGCTCTAGAACTGGAATAGATCTGTTAGTATTTTTGTTTGAAATTAATTTATTTTTTGCACACAAAAAATGCAGCTCACTACTATCTTTATTTTGTAAATATAAGACACTACCATAAATGTCTTTACTAGCATCAGTAAATGCTATAATATTATATGAAGAAGCATAATCCCCAATAAATCTTTTTAATTCAGGTTTTTTGCTTTTATTATATTGTGAGCAAATATTTTTATATTCTTTTAGTAAATTACTATTTAGTTTTGTGTCCCATGTTATATCTTTGTTATTTTGCAGTTTATGTAAAAATAATTTAGCTCTATTCTTCCCAGGAAGCCCAATA
>JABUQX010109208.1:0-20000 GCA_015478945.1 Trachelipus rathkii
GCTTTACTGCTTTAACTCAATATAATTTATTAACGTTACATACCTTAAGCAGTAAATCAAGTAAATCAATAGAGGTGTTACTAACACCAGGGGATTAGTTGCTTTTGTTTTTACTGCTTTAAACTGTCTTTACTATGTTTTAACTGCTTTAACTCATTGTTTTACTGCTTTAAACATTTCTGCTTTCTGCTTTAGCACTTCGCTTTAACCTGTTTTAACCTTTCTGGCTTTACTGCTTTAACTCATATATTTATTACATTATTTTTTTTAATTTTGGTTTATACTTATTTATCTTCATTTTTACTATATTTTATTTAATTTTTATTATTATTTTTATTATTTTTTATTATTTTATTTTCAATTATTTTAATTAACTTAGTGTTATTTACTCATGCCTATTGTTATTATTTAGAACACACATGCGAAAACTGGGACTCTACGTATCTATCCACAATAACCCCCACAACACACACACCACACACACTACACTTACACTTATACACACATTCCTACACACTATGATATTAATACACACATTCACTATGACGCTTACATTTACCCATAGACACTCTCCATTTACACTTATACACATGCGGTCACACACACACACACACCTGTACACCTATACCCACATTCACTATGATACTTATACACATATTCACTATGACACTTACATTTATCCATAAGACATACATTTACACTTACACTCACACACACAGATTTACTTAACAACAACCAGATTTACTTACACTCACATGCACCACACACAGATTTACTTAAGCACACACAGATTACTTACACTTGCACAGTACAGATTTACACAACACAGTCACACACACACCACCCACGCACACTCACTTTACACCATTAACGTATATTTATTAAAACATTTTATGTTTAATTAAACACGTACATTTATATTATTCATTTAAATATAACTAAAATTATTTCAAAGTTTCTTAAAACTTCTATAATAATCATTCATTATCTTTGAACAAAGATATTTTATTATTAAACTGTTAACACTTTTTGTTTATAATTTTATAACTATCAGTTTTTAAAATAAACTTTTACTAAGCAATTTTATGACGACTCATTCAAATAAATGATGCAAGGAAATTAACCTTAAAGCAATAAATCAGTAATCAAACTAAGGCAGGCCCCTAGCACCCGTCTACATCAAGCTATGCCAAGTTTTGTTCTATTGACTTACTGGCTTTACATCATCTTTAACCCATGTAAAAGTATAAAATAACAAAATAAGTTCTTCTCTCTTAACATAAATGTAGTTTTAAATTAAAATCATTCTAAGGTTTTTATTTAAAACTAACAATTATTCACATACATTTATATTATTCAATCATGTTAACTAAAAAAAATATTTCAAAGTATTTAAATAATTCGGGTTCTTTATTATTATTATTAGTTATCTATGTACATTTGACAATCCATCACGAGAATACACAACAACCCGCACTCCTTACAGATACGAAACTGACCTCTCTCTGTAAAATGTGTTGAAATAACTACTTTAGGTCTAAATTTAGGATAATCCTTTTTGTAACCCCGGGCGATTTAAGCCTAATTCCAGGTCAAAATATATTTCATAACTGACCTTTTTCTGTAAAATGTGGTGGAATAACTACGTTATAACTACTTTAGGCCTAAAATTTAGGATAAGCCTTTTGTAGACCGGGCTAATTTAATCCTAATACCAGGTCAAAAGATAATTCCCGTATGGGACAATGCAGCTTGTTAATTATTATTTTTTATAATATATATTTTCAAAACTGAAACATGCTGGATTCGGTAAGGAATATCCCCTTTAAGCAGGTAAATCGCGCTAGGGCTGAAGGAAATGTTTTCCTTAGTTGTGATTGGTCGGGGTATCCTTATCTCTATATAACCTCGTATGTGATTGGTCGAGAATTTAATTTTATCGTCTTTGAAAATTAACTTTGTTCTTTTAACTTGTATTTGAGCAGGTGTGTGTTTTATTAATCTTTTTAGACCCAAACTCATTTAAAAATCATAGTCATTTTAGCTGTTAAGCGGTGGACAAGTTATCTGATTTGTATTAAAGTGTTTTATTTTTACTAGAGCTGTATATCATATTTAATAATAAATACTTACATTGAGGAATAATTATTAATTTCCCCTAGAATAGATAATTAATTATTCACTAGTTCATAAGCTAACCACCAGGGCTCAGAATGAGCCCCACCCGCAAAGGCAACCAACCCCGCACCCACTGGGGCGTCCCGCCGCGTCCCGCCCGCCGCGTCCCTGCCCGCCGCGCCCCCGCCCGCCGCGTGCACCCGCAGCTCAATATTCCCTCGCGAATGAAATTATAATATATATATATATATTAATATATATAAATATATATATAGTATAATATATATATATATATAATAGTATATATATATATATATATATAATATATATATATATATATAATATATATATATATATATTATATATATTGTGGTGTGAGGTGAGTGTAGTGTCTTTATGGGTGAACATCAAGTGTCTATGCTGTATGGGTGCGTATGTGTGAATAAGAGATATAGTGTATGTGTGTATAAGTGTAAGTGTAAGTGTCTATGGTAAGTGTAACGGCTTATAAGATGAATCATCAATATAGGTGGTATCAAAGATGACTCCATCAAAGATGAGTCATCAAAGATGAACCACCAAAGTTGAGGTATCAAAGCTAAGTTATTAAAGTTGAGGCATCAAAGCTGAGGCATCAAAAGCTGAAGGGGACATCAAAGCCTGAGGCATAACAACTTGAGGAAATCAAGTGAAGGCTCAAAACGAGGCAAGTTCAGAAGTTGAGGCATCAAAAGCGCGGCATCAAAGTGTGAGGATCAAATATCGAGTGGGTGGTGCGTAATGTGTATGTGTATGTGTTGGTGTGTGTGTGTTGTGTGTGTGTTACTTCTAAATAATAAAACAATAGGCCTTGAAGTAAATAACAAACCTAAGTATAAATATAAAATGTTTTGAATAAATTTAAACGTTATATGTGTAAGTGAGTGTGGCGTTGCGTGTGTGTGTGTGTTGTGTGTGTGTGTGCGTGTGTGTGTGTGTGTGGGTGTATGTGTGTCTAAAAATAATACTAGACGCGAATATAATAGTAAAATAAAAATAAAATGTTTTAATAAATTATACGCTTATTTGTGTGTGTGTGTGGTGGGTGTGTGTGTGTGTGGCATGGTGTGTGTGTGGTGTGTGTGTGGTGTGTGTGTATACTAATAATAATAACCATAGGTATGAAAGTAAATAACACTAACGGCGGGCGGGAACGCGGAACTATTGCGCCTTGCGGGCGCACGGCGGCGGGCGGGGAACGCGGTGGGCGGTATGGCGCGGCGGCGGGACGCGGGCGGGCGGGACGCGGCGGGCGGGGGGACGCGGCGGGCGGGACGCGGCGGGCGGGGACGCGGCGGCGGGGACGCGGCGGGGGGCCCCGGCGGGCGGGGACGCGGCGGGCGGGGAGGCGGCGGGCGCACCTGGGGGTGCGGGGTTGGCTGCCTTGTCGCGGGTGGGGCTTCATGCTGAGCCTGGTGGTTAGCTTAATGAACTAGCTGAAATTAATTATTATTCTTTCTAGGGAAATTAATAATTATTCCTGTATGTAAAGTATTTTATAAATATGATATACACTTAGTAGAAATAAAACACTTTTTAATACAATTCAGATAACTTGTGCACCTCGCTTCATACAGCTAAAATGACTATGATTTTAAAATGAGTTGGGTCTAAAAGATAATAAAACACACACCTGCTTAAATACAAGTTTAAAGAACAAAGTTAATTTTACAAAAGCACGATAAAATAATTCTCGAACAAAATCACATAGAGGTCATATAGAGATAAGGATTAACAATCACAATAAGGAAAACATTTTCTCCTTTTTACCCTGCTTAAAGGATCTTACCGGTCCAGCATGTTTCAGTTTGAAAATATATTTATAAAAATAATAATAACAATCGAGTTCTGTGTCTATACGGGGAATTCTTTGACTGTATTAGGATTAATTAGCCCGTCTACAAAAAGGCTTATCTAAATTGTAGGCCTAAAATTTAAGCGCCTAAAATATTAATTGAGGTTATGATAAGTGAAAAAGGTCATTTGAAATATACTTTTTGACCTGGGAATTAAAGGCTTACTGCCGGGGTTACAAAAAGGATTTATCCTAAATTTAGACCTAAAGTACGTTATTTTCAACACATTTTACAGAAGAGGTCAGTTTCGTATCTGTAAAGGAATTGCGGGTGTGTTGTGTTTTCTCGTGATGGTTTGTCAATGTCAGTAGATAATAATAATAATAATAAGAAACCCCGAATTATTTAAAAAACTTTGAAAATATTTAAGTTACACATCGAGTGAATGTATATGATGATGAATATTTGTTTATTTTTAAATAAAAACTTTAGAATGATTTTAATAAAATACATGTTATTTTAAGCAATGAAGAACTTATTTTGTTATTTTATACTTATTACATTGGTAAAGAGATGATGGTAAAGCAGTAAGTCAATAGAACAAAAACGTGGCATAGCTTGATGTAGAAGGGTGCTAGGGGCTGGCCTTGCCACTGGATTGTATGATTTATTGCTTTAAGGTACGTAAAATATATGTTTTTAATAAAATTTCATAAAATTTTAGTAAAAGTTATTTTAAAAAAAATCTGAATAGTTATAAAAATTTATAAAAAAATTAACAGTTAATAATAAATTTCTTTGTTCAAAGATAATGATTGGATTTATTATAGAAGTTTAAGAAACTTTGAAAAAATTTTTAGTTTATCAATTAGATTAGCTTTATAAATGTACATGTTTATTTAAAACATAAAATGTTTTAATAAATTATACGTGATATGTGTAAGTGAGTGTGCGTGGGTGTGTGTGTGTGTGTGTGTGGTGTGTGTGTGTGTGTGTGTGTGTGGTGTGTGTAAAATCCTGTTATACGTGTAAGTAAATCTGCGTGTGTAAGTAAATCTGTGTGTGAGTGTAAGTAATATCTGTGTGAGTGTAGTAAATCTGGTGTGGTGTGAGTGTAAGTGTAATGTAAGTGTCTATGGAGATAGTGTGTATAAGTGTCATATGAATGTGTGTATAATTATCATAGTGAATGTGTGTATAAGTGTAAGTGTTGTGTGTGTGTGTGTGTGACCGCATGTGTATAGGTGTAAATGTAAGTGTCTATGGGTAATGTAAGTGCTACCAATGAGCTCGGGTGGTGAATGTGTGTTAAGTGTCAATAGTGAATGTGTGTAGTAGTGTAAGTGGTAGTGTGGTGGTGTGTGTGTGTGGTGTGTCTGTGTGTCGTGTTGTTGTGTTGTGGTGTACTAAATAATCAACAAAGGCATGAAAGTAAATAACACTGTAAGTATAATAAGGAAATAATAAATAAAATAATAAAAAATAATGAAAAATATATAAAATATAAATAAATGAATAATAATAAAATAATAAAGTAAAAAGTATTAAAAGACAAAATATAAAAACATAATGTTAATAAATAGTAATTGAGTTAAAGCAGTAAAGCAACCAAGTCGAAAGAGTGACACACGAGCTCTAAAGCAAGTAAAATCGAAAAAGTTAAAGCAGTAAAACATGAGTTCAAGCAGTAAAACATGAGGTAAAGCAGTAAAGCAGTAAAACAAAAGCATACTATCCCCCTTGGGTGTTAGGGGTAAACACCTCTAATTGATGTTGTCTACTGACACAATGTGTAAGCGTTATATAAATATATGAGTTAATGCAGTAAAAACATATAAGTTAAGCAGTAAACATGAGGTTAAAGCAGTAAAACTGCAGTTAAAGCAGTAAAAGCAGTAAAACAAAAGCATACTAATCCCCCCTAGGTCGTTAGGTAAACACCTCTATTGATTTCTGATTTACTTGCTTTAAGGTATGTATCTTGTTTAAATACGATGGGGTAATTGTTCAAATAAAATTTCGTAGAGTCACGTATGGTATGTATGTAATAATATGATGATGTAGAAGTTTATCAGACGTCTGGATTAATATTGTACATGTACCATGCTCTTTAATGATAGATTTAAAGGAAGTCTATGTTAGAAACAAGGAGCGAAAAAATAATTTTAAGTAAAATAAAATGTTTTAATAAATATATGTGTTAAATAATAGGTCTGTAATGAGTTACAAGTTTTAGGTTCGCGAAAAATGTTTTTTTTTAATCAAAAAATTGAATGATCCCATAGTATATTTGAAAAGAAATTCTTTGAAATGTTTAAAGTATGAAATAAAAATGAAATGAAAATTATAGTATATATATGTTTCATTCGCGCGGCGGGTGCGGCGGGTCGCACCTGCGGGTTGCGGGGCCTCCATCCTTTGCGGGGAGAGATCATGTTGCGTCCTGGCGGGGAGCTTATAACCTAAGGCGGTAGACCATTAATATTAAGATCTGTTCTCAGTGCGTCTGTTTGGGCAACCTACAAAGATGAGTCACCAAAGATGAATCATCATCTATATGGCTGGTATCAAGATGACTTCATAAAGAGATGATAAAGATTGAGGCCTTCAAGCGAAGTCTGAGGCAGATCCACTACAAGGTCAAAAAGCTACAAGTTCCAAAATTGCACCCTGGAATACAAAGGTTGACCGAAAATTCGGATTCTTCAAATTGTCCCCTGGAAGACCCAAAGGGTTGTTGAGTGTGTTAGTTGTAACGTGTTTATAAGTGTAATGTAAGGTATGTGTGTGTGGTGTGTGGTGTGTGTGTGTGCGTAGTGTTTGTGCTGTCGTGAGTCTAGTGTGAGGTGCGCTGGCTGAGACTCTCTCGTGTGGCTTGTGGTAATGTATAGCTATGATCGTTGTGTGTGTGTGTGTTTTGTATCGTGTCGTGTGTGTAGCAAGTATGAGCTGAGAGGTGGAGTGATATAAATGTAGATAATATATTTACCAAAGTATAACAATTATATAAATAAAATTAAATATATTTTATATTTAATTTAGTAATAAATAATAATATAATATATAGTTATTAGTATATTATATATATATATATATATATATATATATATATAGTATAATAGTATATATATATATATATGTAATATAATATATATATTATATACTATAATATATATCATATAATTAATTTTGAACTAAGTCAAATTGATTTGCAGTTACAACCTCTAGTGTGCTTTGTAGATGGGAATATGAGCATGTTTGGGTCGTAAAAAGCCACGTGTTAGTTCGCTGGTGGACAAAACCTAATACCAAAAATAAAATAAAAATAATTACGATACGCCAAATAAATAAACTAATTAAAATAATACAAATACTTCAAATACTACCAAAAATAAAATATTTCAAAATAAAATCGAAATAAAATTTTCGATATTAAAGAGGATACACAATAATAGCAATGGACGTCTGCCAGTGATTTTACGCATCGCATTTCAATGCAACGTTTCACGCTTGTGATTCTCATGAAGCGAGAGACGTTATAGAAATAAAATGAAAAATCAATAAAAATCACGTAAATAATTAAAATAATTCAAATAATCTAAAATAATTAAAATTAAATAAAATCGCTTTCAAATGATTTTTTCGATATTAAAGCGCTGGAGAAATGATAGCAAGTAACTGCCTCGATGAAATGCTGCGCAGCGCGCAGACAAATGTCTCTCTCTCTCTCTCTCTCTCTCTCTCTCATATATATAATTTATATATATATATTATATATATAATATATATATATATAAGTAATATATTATATTATATTATAATATATATATAAATTATAATATATATATTATACTATATTATAAGTATATATATTAATATATATATATATATAATAATATAGTATAGATATATATATATATAATATATATACTTAGTATTATATATATTTATCTTATTATTATTAATTATTATTATTATTATTATTAATTTATTATTATTATTATTATTTATTATTATTATTATTATTATTTATTATTATTATTATTATTATTGTATTATAATTATATATATTATCGATAATTATTATTGGGCGGAGCCGCGACTTGGCGTTTAATAGGCTTGAAAATAAATGTATGTATTCTTCAATTCGTACGGCCTGGACGTGTGGGTTAAAAGGGTCAGAGATTTGCCTTGGTGGTGAGAGTTCGAGTTCTATTTTGAGATTTATGACCGATGTGGAACTCGAACATATAAAGACGATGTTAAGGCTTGAGGTGGTAAGGAGGTTTAAGCACAGATGGAAGGAATGGTAAGTCATGACACGTTGGGCGGTAGGTGTGTGTGTGTGTGGTTGGTGTTGTGTGGTGTGTGTGTGTTGTGTGTGTGTGTGGGTGGCTGTGTGTGTGTGTGTGCAGATGGGTGGCGGGACTGGCGGGACACAAGGCGGGTGGGACATAAGGCGGGCGGATGTGAACCTACGGTCAGTTGTGGGATGGGAAGACGCGCCGGGGCGGGAACGCGTGCTGCAGAAACGCGGCTGGCTTGCGATTCGCAACCTGTGGGTGGCGGCGGATTCATAAACAATGGTTAAGAATATCAAAAAAGGGCTAAGCCCCTAAAGGAAGGGCAAAAAATTTACCGTGGGCAAAATGACCCATGGTCGAACAAATTAGGGTGGGGGTACGTACAACGGTTGCTGAAGCAACCGTTGGCGCGCCCTTTTTTCGAAAGGGCGCTAAAAAATGAGGGTTGCCAAAAAAATTAGCCGTGGGTCCAAAAATGACCCATGGAAGTATCAAAGGGTGGGTCGAAAAAAAGGTCAATGCCCTAAAAGGTCAAGGTCAGGTTACAAAAATTGGGCTCAAAAAGGTCAAGGTCATCGTAAAAAAAGCGCTGTGGTCAGGTCTAGGATTCTGCGAGGTCCCATGTCACAAAAGAGTCCGGAATGGGTGCCCTACTACTGCAAGAATGAAATCATTTCTCCTTAGTGGTACTTACTATAAGGAAGCATCGTTGAATAAAGGTAAAGGAAGCGGTGAAGTGTTAGCTTCCTTAGGCAGTGAAATCTCTGATATTTCTGGACAAGGAACATTATCCATAAGGCGTTTGCAGGCTATTTTCGAACAAAGAGTCCGTGAAGTCGAATGAGGAATTTTAATGGCTTGTAGACCCTGAAAAGCGCTGACGGGGCAAAAACCATTGACGATTTTGTCACGACCGCGAAGAACTGGATCGCCGAGAAATGCGAGGACTTGGTTTCGATGGCTGTTCTACGATGTTTGGTAAAGAAGGAGGTGTCCAAGCAATATTCAGTTGCATTCAGCGGCATATAAGTCGTCATTCATCATGGCTATGATATTGAGCGCGAAATACTCTGCGATGTTAGAGCCATTTGTAAATGTTCTCCAATCCAAGACCTGGATATCGTCAAAATCTTGCAGCACATTATCAATACACTTTGATGGAAATGGTTAAGAGCCATCAGAAAGATGAAAAAAAATCACCGATGAAGTGTTACACCACACAAAACCAAATTCTCCGAGTGCAATAAGCACTTGATCTGAATATATCACGGATTGTTGGTAGGCCCCACAGCAGCACTGCAGCAACCATCCAGCAAAAAATCCCACGGAGTTCTGGAGAATCCTTAATAATTCCGTATCGTGGATTCTATAACCTCTTCTTTTGGAATTTCGGTTTTTAAGCTGAAAATAGACAGCCTGGCTATGCATTGACCATATTTACATCCTTCTCCACATTGCTCTCATAACAATCGATGAGTTAAAGGAAAAGACAGCTTCATTTTATAGTTTTTATAGAAATTTAGAAGGCATGAAAGAAGAGCTAGAACTTTGGTAGCAAACTTTGGAAGGAAAGAAACTGGAGTAGTGGAGAGAACTAGATCTTGTTGTCTCCGCAAAGTCTTAAAAGGAGACTCACTGAACCTTCTGTTCCGTGACGAAAATACTTTGAATGATACTACTCGCCCCAGCCATGCACCACCATGTTACAGTAGATCGCTCCTGTCAGTAGTCTGCGAAGGAACAAGAACTTTGGCTACGAATTACTATGGGAAGACGACAAGGTTAACGGGAAATGGCTTATTGATGAGTGGTAACCGCGAAAAATTTGTGTTTGCAATTAATGATTTTTTATTCACCACAGTAGTTGATAAATTATTAGCCTTGAACCAAGGAATTACTTTTTTTAATAAGTCTAATTTTGCAACTGCTCTATATTGTGAATTTTCCATCATTGCATCTTGTATTTGTAATTCTAATGTTTTAATAAAATATTTTTTTTAAATAATTTTAATCATTTAATTTGATCCATACAAATGTTTCTAGTTTTATGTCTTCTTTCTTTCTTATATATAATAGTATATATTATATATTATTTTATAGTATATAGTTTAACTAATCCACATGTATATATATATATATATTATATCTATATATGATATATATATATATAATATATACTATATACTATTATATATATATATAAGTATAGTTATATATATATAGTTATATACTATATATATATATTAATAAAAATATATAGTATATACGTAATATATATATAATATATATTTATTATATATATATATAATATATATTATATATATATATATAATTAGATATATTATATATATATATATATATATATATATATATATATATATATAATAATTATAATATATATATATATATATTTATATATATATATATATATATATATCAGTATATATATATCAGCGTAGTATGTAGACTATTATATATATATATATATATATATATATATATATATATATATATATATATATATATATATATATATATATATATATATATATATATATATAAATGCTCTATAAAATTTTAAGCTGCCCCCTCCTAGCTTGGAAGCTGGCGACACCCATGATATCAAGCATGAATGAAGTACCAACTAATTAAAAAAAAAATCAATGCAGTACTAACACGGTGCAAGGGGTTCAAACTCTATAACACATATATAAGAAAATATTTATTAAATAAATAAAAGAAAAATATATTACTTGGTTCCAATTTGAAAACTAATATGACGTCAAATCCTATACCTCCAATCTAATAATAAATTATTATGAGACAGAAGTGTATAGCAAATGGCAATCAAAAATGCATAAACAAAATATTAAGAACAACGAAAATATAATCAATAGATCCGATCCTATACCTCCGATTGTATGATGCGGTTATCATACAAAAGAAAATGTATAGCAAAGGATAAATATCTTAACAATAAAATATTATGTTATCACAGTATTAGAATGAATATCTAATCCTATAATTCCGATTGTATAATAAAGGAATATTATACAAAAGAAAGTTTATAGGAAAAGATAAAATAAATAAAATAATTTAAAAATAAATAAATAAATAAATATTAATTGTTGATTCCAAATATACAAAGACTAAATTCTGATACTAACACTTCGTTCAAATAATAATAAAAAAAAATTTATTCAACTAATAATTGTTAGTAAAAGAAACAGAATAAATTACTCAAATAAATAAATAAATATTTCAACTATGATCAAATAAACAAAGACTATACTTCTGATCCTAAATCTCTCAATTGAATAATAAACAAATATTATTTAATCAAAAATTATTAGCAAAAGAAACAAAACAAATTCTTAATTGCTTTGGACTGCTAAAATAAATAAATAAATAATATTTAGTATTTCGATAAGGATCAAATAAACAAAGACTAAAATTCTGATCCTAATACTCTCGATTAAATAATAAACAAATATTATTTAATAAAAAATTATTAGCAAAAGAAACGAAACAAATTTCTTAATTACTTTGGACTGCTAATAAAATAAAAGTTTGTCTAGGGTATATTTCAAAATGCAAAGTACTTGGAATAATTTAAAAGAATAACGTATCTAATATAATAGGTAACTTTCTGTTTGTTACAGGACCTCAGGTACATCCATAAATACAAGACACTTTATAAAAAAAATATTAATCACATAAAAAAATATTTAAACACTTAATTTTCACAATCGATATCAAAAATGACAGACCGAAACAGAAAACAAAACATATACTACTACAATTTATGTAAGAAATAAATAAACGGGTTTTCGTCGTCGTAAATTATATACACAAAAATATCGTTTGCCAGACCAAATGCCTAACACCCAACACTTTTGATAGAAAGTGGATAAAAATCACGGAGAAATGAAAAACCTGACTTTATGTACTCAAATATAATATCATGGTTACTTTATTATCCAATCATATGCAAAATGAATTTAGAAACAATGAGCAAACTAATATTTGTTAAAGGTTTTTAGAAGAAATTACCTACCTTCTAATTATGAAGAGTGAGGGGGGAGGGGCTTAATTAGAACACCTTCTTAAATTACCTTGCAACAAAAAAAAAAAAAAAAAAAAAAAAAAAAAAACGAAAAGAAATCTGATAAATGTCAAAAGACCCTTTTATATACAATTAGAGCTCCACACCAATGCAAGCAGTAAGGTTTATATTACATTCACATTGCATGTTAAAGTCATCCTTAAGAACTCTTTGAAATTAAAATTTAAAATAAAATCTTTTCAAAAAACAAAATATCTGCTAAAATAATAATAATAATAATAATACAGTAATATAATAATAATAATAATCAATAATAATAATAATATAATAATAATAAAATACATCTAGATAATTTGTAGATAATCAATAATAATATATAATAATAATAATAATAATAATAATAATAATAATAATAACAATAATAATAATACATTGGCTTTACTATTATTATTATAAGACAATACGAATTACAACTGCGTATTATTTATTATTATTATTATTTTAAATAAATAGTTCCATAATAAATAAAAATAAAACTTGTATGCATTTATATATATATATATATATATATATATATATATATATATATTATATATATATATATATATATAATATAATAAAACTTATATATATATATATATATATATATATATATATGCCTTTGCATAAATATATATACAAATTCTTAAGAGACGGTTCTCACTGAATAATTCTCATAGGGGGAATATAATCAAAACAATAGGAAATACTACTTTTGAACGGTTTTTAAAGCCAAATGAAGTCTACATACAATAATGAGAATGATCCAGCGTTACATTTATCTCCCTCTCTTAAGCAATTTCACCTAAAGGTTTCTCATTTCATTATCTTTTTTGGATGGAGACATGAGAATGATCATTTATTTCTTGAGGGCGACGATTTCATCCAATCTTCCATTGCCCACAGATCTACTAAGATAGTCAGCTATCACATTGTCCTTTCCACGGATATGTTGGAGTAGAAACCTAAACCTCTGAAGGTATAGAGCCCCCTGCATGATTCTGGGACTCTCATATTTCTTCTTATTCATGGCGGTTAAAGGACGATGGTCCGACTGGATTATGAACTCACCCCATATAAATATGGTTCATACTTTTTGACCCCAGTCACAATAGCCAGAGTTTCCTTCTCGATGAAAGAATACCTCTGCTGCGTTGGTGACAGCTTCTTGCTTCCATAAGTTACTGGATGTAGGATTCCATCATCTTCTTGTAGCAAGACATATCCTAATGTAGTATCTGATGCGTCTACTTGAAATGTAAACACCTTCTCCAATTGAGGCATTCGTAAGATTGGTTTCGATGAAAAGGCCATTAGAACAATGACGTCGCATCAGGAATAACGGTTCCTTATCTGAAAACGACTATAATTTTATATAAATTCTGGTATTAGGATAGGACTGGCTAGCCTACCTCTTGTTTGCAAGTATGAAAGTTAATTTCGAGAAGGGTTTTGTAATACTAAAATTGTGATTGTCAAAACTCTTCACTAAATCTTCACTAATCAGATTCATAAAATAAAAATTATTAAACATAAAAGTAAGTGCTTCGGGAACAGGGTTGGGGATTTTTTGGGGATTTTTTGAGAAAAAAATCAAATTTTGATTTTTTGGATTTTTTGGATTTTTTGAGATTCGTGACGTCACCAAATATAATTTGTAAGCAAACTTTTTTTTAAGTTCTATTAGGTTATTTTTAATCCCTAGGCCCTTACTGGAGTACAAAATCTTAAATATGGGCTTATAGTCATGATACAATGAAACATCAACACCAAAGAGTGTTATTTGTAATAATGATAATATATTACATCAGAAATAAAATGAAACATGATCTTTTGTTGATATTTTTATAATATAGAAATTTGAAACAGAGTAGCACTTGCCTATGATATTATTATTCTCTTTTTTAATTTCTATTGAAAATTGAATCACTTAAATATCCAAATAACCTAAAAAATATATATAAAAAAGCAAAAAATCAAATTAAGCAAAAAATCATGATTTTTTGGAGCAAAAAATCAAGTGAAAAAATCAGTTGAAAAAATCAAATGATTTTTTCCGTGCCATCCCTGTTCGGGAACACAACTCTGTTTCCTTACCCTAAAATTTTTATATTTTATTGCAGTCGACAATGTCATTATTGCAATTCTTAACTTCAATTACCTCGCATTCAAAGATTACTTCTAAATTTGTAATAGATTCATACCTTTTCTTACATAATGTTGAAAATTTTAAAAGGCTGAAAATTTAAGAATTATCGTTATCAATACAGAAATGTCTAAAAATATATTTATATAAAAATAATAATAAAAAATATAAAATGATTTTTGATAGAGTTGCCACTTGCCAGTAAAGCTCTAGCAATGCCAATACAATTTACTTGTTATGCTCGTAAGATAAATTATAAAATTATTTACTTTATCAATTATTATCTGATATTTTCTATTTATTAGAAATATTTTTTTTTACAATTTTTATTTTGTAAAATAATAAATTACATTATAATTTTGGTGTTAATTTAAAGACTGAAATACTAGTCTAAAACTTGAAATCAATTTTGAAAACAATAAATTGAAACTGAATAAATGAAAGAATAAATAAATGATATATATATATATATATATATATATATATATATATATATATATTTTTTTTTTTTTTTTTTTTGTATATTATATATATATATAATAATATATATATTATATATTATTATATAATATATTATATATATATATATTTTATATATATATATATGAATTATATATATATTATATATATATATATATAATATAATAATATATATATATATTATATATATATATATAATATATATTATAATATATATATAATATATATATTATATATATATATATT
This sequence comes from Trachelipus rathkii, assembly GCA_015478945.1. Lineage (NCBI taxonomy): Eukaryota > Metazoa > Arthropoda > Malacostraca > Isopoda > Trachelipodidae > Trachelipus > Trachelipus rathkii. Next base: position 15,235 of record JABUQX010109208.1, read on the forward strand.
ATATATATATATATATATATATAATATATATATATATATTATATTATAATATATATTATATATATATATATATATATATTATTATATTATATATATATATATATATAATATAATATATAGTATGTATAGTAATTAATATATATATATATATAATATCATATATATATATAATATATATATATATAATATATATATATAATATATAATATAATATATATATATATATATATATATATATATATATATATATATAATGTTTATTTTCTCTTGTGAACTTGTAACTTGTAAGCAAATTCTCAATTTATGTTAATTTTATCCATGAAAATGGATCAGAGTCAACTGAACGGATTCTGATCTTCAGTTGCTGTTTTTGAACCACGTAATTCCAAAACATCGCTTTGTTTACTTTCCGACTTTTGAGTTTGACACTTATATTAGAATGTTGGTACCGGTATCTGTGATGAATTGGTGCTTCGGATTTATATTTTTTATTGTATTTATTTATATTTTGTTTGAATTTGGTTTTAGAACTCTGACCAAAATTAAAATATATTTTCATTTATTTTCCAGTTAATGTTTATAGAGGTGGTGATGTCATTTAATTGAGCAGGGTATATTACCCCAGGTAGCCTATAACCATTCTAATAAATAAACTTTCACTTTTAAGTGACATGTTTATAAACATAACTTGTAAAAGCATTTTACAATTGTACATGGTTTAGTATCCGATAAAATGAAGCGGGCAATAAAATGTTGGGTTCATTAGAGGAACCCTAACGAACCCAACAAAACTATATGACCATGGCAACAACCGATTTTTATAAAAATCACAGCAGAGACTAAATATGTTGTAATGAAGCATAAAAAAATAAAAATGACTAGTTTTTTCCCGAAAGAAGTCATAGACCGTCAAGGTATTAAATAATCTTGTAGGGTTTTAATTATTTATATAGAGCCAACTGTGGGTTATAGTCGATGCATTGAAAAGATGAAAAAGCAAAGAGAAGATTCAGAAGAAAGAAATTAGAGAAGAGGACCAAGAACCATAAGAGCTGGCAATGAAGGCTTGGAAGTTTGAGTGCTGGGGAAGGAGATGGTTTCTGAGTGTGCATTTAATCAGACTACGTAAAAAACATTTTAGAAAAAAGGAATTATGCATAAAATTTTATAAAATTAATATAATTAAAATATTTTAATTTTTTCTGTTTTTAGATTAAATAAATAAATGTGTTAAGTAAATAAATGAAATAATAATATTTTTAATTTAGTTATTTTAGAAAATTTAAACTAACAAAACATGCTCTAAAATTTATAAAAAAGTTGATACTATTATATAAGGAATGAATATTTAGTACCATTGTCTCATATGAAGTTTTTCTTTGCATAGTTAAAGAAGCAATGGATCAAATAACAAAATAGTGTCTAGTAGCTCAGTGGTAAAACACTTGCCCAACTAAGCGAGAGACCCAGGCTTATTACTGGTTGGATGTGTGAGATGTTCTCTTCTTATCTCCATCTTGTTCAGCCATAAAAATTGAGTATATCAAATCCTAGATTAGGACTCTGCCCATGAGAATAGTGTTAACTATTAAAAAAAGAAAAAAAAATGGACTGGAACTTCATTTTATTGTTTTTATGCCATAGGTAACTAGGCCCATATAAAGTGCAAGGTAAAGAAAGAAAGATAATGACCCGCAGATATGCTACAAAATCCATAGTGCAAGTGATAATCAGAAAATATATATATATATATAAGTGCATATGAAATTTAATCCTTAATATACTTACTCTTGGTGTTTTGCCTGTACTCCCCTCCTATGAGAAGTGGGCAACATCAATATATTTTCATGACTACTGTAGGCCAGACCCAGAGATCTGTTAAAGAAAGTTTCGAGGTTGCGTCTGTTTAAGTCAGAGCAGTCTAGTAAGAGATGTTTTATGTCATTGTTTGTCTTTGACGGACGTCTTTGACAGTTGGGGAAGGGTGTATTATTAATTTTAAGTTTGTATTCCTGAAGGAGGAGGGGGTCACAGATCAGAGATGGGACATTACTCGTGTTTGACAGTTTCAAAAGCTTGTTTGACATGGCAGCAAGTGCTTGAAGTAACGTATTGTTTGAATATGAGGAAATCATTCTGTGTTAACTGGGTATTAATGTGTTTAATTATGGGGAGTAATTGTATGGATTATTACCATATGGAAAAAATTAATATATTTTTCTGATCGATTTTTTTTTATATTTTTCCTTCCCATGCAAGAAGATGAAGAAAACGTTATCACATCTAATTATTTTAATATAACCTTATTTACTTTATATATATATATATATATATATATATATATATATATATATATATATATATATATATATATATATATATATATATATATATATATATATATATATATATATATATATATATATATATATATATATATATATTTCCCCTCTATACACAGTTTTTAAAATGGCAATAAAAGGGGTTCGGAAAAGTAAAAACCCCCCAATTTTAAGTCATGAATTTTTTATTCAAAATCATGCTGACATTGTTTCATGTGTGGCAATGGTCTTTGTACTAGGCTTGATGTTTCAGGTTTGTATTTTTAATGTGCTTTGATAATTGGTTAATTATGCAAGTCTAAAGTGATTTATTACGTAATGTGTTTAAGAGATTAATATAAATTTATTTCCAGTATTTTTAGAATAAATATGGGGATTAGAGTTTGAAAATGTGCTAAACCTCATATATGCAAGAAATTTAATATTTTTTTATTTCTAAATAATTTACTGTGTGATATTTTGATGATGTATTCACTAAAATTATTGAGCGAGGTAATCACAAAATAGGGCTAAATAAATAGTGTCAATTAAACCTTTTTAATTAATGAATACTTATTAATTGAAAGTAGGCTACATTGAATTTTTATTATTTTTAATGTATATTCCTCATGGGCATAGGCCATAGCCCTATTCAAGAAGGGGAACTTATATAGATAATTGATACCTAGGATTCAGATAAAGGATTCAACACTGTGCCTGTGCCTCAGTGATGAATAACAACTAAAAATATTACATAATTTTTTGAATGTGAGAAAAGTAGGAAAAGAATTAAAACCTTGTGAGTGATTTTTTAATGGAAATATTTGGCCTATTGAATAGTTTTTATTAGGTCTATTTTCTTAAGTTAAAATGTACTTTTGAAAGAGATGCATAGGTTTGGGGAGGGAGGAGGGGGTTTAGGTAGTATGGTATTAATTTTGAATTGGTTTTCATGATTTCACCTCTATAGAATTTATAGATAGATAGAATGAGTATATTTATATGTTTTTTAAGTAATTCTTAATAATTTCAGGCAACTTCACCACTTGCTGCAGTATTTGTAACTTTATCACACAATGCCACAGCTTTTGAAGATCTTACGCAAGAAGCTCCCCATATGTTGTACACAAATGGGTTAAAAGATATTGCAGCAGTATTTTTTTATACCTTGATATGTGTCGTGATTCATGCAGTTATTCAAGAATATATAATTGATGTAAGTTCTGATATATATATATATATATATATATATATATATATATATATATATATATATATATATATATATATATATATATATATATATATATATATATATATATATGTATTACTTTTAATAATGAATTTGAATATATATATATATATAGCTATATATATATATATATATATATATATATATATATTATATATATATATATATATATATATATATATATATATATATATATATATATATATATATATATATATATATATATATATATATATATATATATTTATTTATTTATTTTATTTTTTTTTGCAACTGACTGGAGACCTCTTATGTCTCCATTTTTGTGTAGCCTTCAGGGTTGTGGAGTCGGAGTCGCAGAGTCGGTAGTTTTGAAGAGAGTGGAGTCGGAGTCTGCAATTTTGAAAAGGGCGGAGTCAGAGTCAGTAATTTTGAAGAGGGTGGAGTCGGGGTCGGAGTCGGTAATTTTCAAAAGGGTGGAGTCGGAGTTGGTAATTTTCAAAAGGGTGGAGTCGGAGTCAGTAATTTTCAAGAGGTCGGAGTCGGAAAATTTTTGAACCGACTCCACAACCCTGGTAGCCTTAATTAATAATTACTTTTAATAATGAATTTGAAATTTTATTATCTTGCAGGAAAGAGGCAAAAAAATTAATTAAATTTATATTCCATGAGACTAGAACAATGGTAAGAAACTTGAAGAAAGTGATGAAACTAAAATTACCCTTTTGTAACTTTAATAGAAAAAAATGTTAGAATATAAGAAAAAAACTTTAAAAACTAATTTATAGGCATATATATATATATATATATATATATATATATATATATATATATATACATATATATATATATGTATATATATATATATATATATATATATATATATATATATATATATATATATATATATATATATATATATATATATATATATATATATATATATATATAAATATATAATAATATATATATATATATATATATATATATATATATATATACTGCAAGAGAAATATGTGGATGTGCTAAAGTAGAAAATAAGAATGTCAATAGTGAGTGGTGAAATGAAGAGGTGATGTAAGCTGTTAAAAGGGAAAAGGAGGTGTGGTTGAATGCACTAAAAGCCAATGATGAGATCTCAAAAGAAAGGTGTATGGAAGTATATAAGGAGGAAAAAAGGAAGACTAAATGTTACATACATAGGAGTGGAAAAA
>JABUQX010109208.1:25000-40901 GCA_015478945.1 Trachelipus rathkii
GTTATACATATATTGGACATTTTATAAAAGTAAAGATATATCATAATTTTCTTTTACAGTTCTTAGCTGTACCTTATATTTCAGCTCATAGAAATTATCTAGGAAATTATTGAATAATAGATATTGCTATTCATATGTTTTTTCTATTTATTATTGTAGTTGATTCCTCACCCCCTAAATTGCTGACAATTCATTAGGTGGTTTAAATAGTTTGAATTTGAATTTAATCTGTCCTTTAATTCATCATCACGAGTAAAGCTAGTAGAATTATTATTTGTATTTTAAGTTAAATTAGAATTAATTTCGAAAGTCAAATTTTTATTTTTTTTAAAATTAATTTTCCACTTCTTTATTTTTAGACTAAAAAAGAGGATATGCCTAAGAAGATTCAGTATGCTTCATTATTCCTTATATTCACCGCAGCCGCTTATTCAATGAAGTTGGTATTGTAGCTCATTTATCTTAATTTGCTAAATCTCTCTTTCTAATATATATATATATATATATATATATATATATATATTATACGCACTTAGACGTATATATATATATATATATATATATATATATATATATATATATATATATATATCTTTATACTATATATATATATATAATATATATATATATATATATATATATATATATTAGTGAACGATTCCAAATTTCCAGCCGATGCCGATTCCGATACCGATACCAGTCAAAAGTGCCGATTCCGATTCCGATTCCGATTCCAATTCTTTGTATATATATATATATATATATATATATATATATATATATATATATATATATATATATATATATATATATATATATATATATATATATTTATTTCTATATATATATAATAGTATATATATATATATATATATATATATATATATATATATATATATATATATATTTCTTCTTTCTTTCTTTATCTACCTTTTTTTCCCAAAGATTGGGAGTAAGGTGCGCTACAAGCATCGGAAAAAAAAGCAGTAGGAGAATATGACAAATGTCGAAAAGAAAGCTAACCACCGCCCCCTGTACCATGATAATCGTGAAAACTCGTCACAGACAGAAAATCCACCCTAGGCTTTTCTACAAAGCGGGACCTCATGGACCCTCACTATGGTAAATCGTCAATGTAAGGGTTCATCCCTTGTCCCAGGTGTTCAACCATGCCCCCATACAAAACCCCGCCATTCTCCTATCATGCACCTTTATTCTCGCCTCTATAGCTCATTCCTCCTTGACATTCGTTCACCGACTCAATACACTTTTCTTGGTCTCCCAGCCAGTCGGGTGCCCAACACACTCTCCACTATACATCCGGCTTAACCAACCGACTATCATTCATCCTTTCCACATGACCAAACCATCTCAACATACTTTCATTTATTCTCTCATTTACCCCTTCCTTCACACCACACAACTCTCTAATAAGTTCATTCCTCATTTTATTAATTCTTCTCACACCTAGCATGCCCCTAAGATTGTCCATCTGAACACATTGAACTTTAGATCTATACTTCTTATTCCAGACCATAGTCTTACTACCATACAATAACACAGGTAACAACATACCCTCATGAACCCTAAGCGCACTCAAGACTTAGTCCTTACATTCACCAACGATTTAATTGCACCAACAACCTTCCTGCCACTGCTTTCCTACTACACTCTGCATCATCCGTTCCCTTCTCATCCAACACACAACCTAAATATTTAAACTCAGACACTTGCTCCAGCTGCTCACCATCTAACATAACTTCACACTGAGGACTGTCCTCACTCTACAACCATAACCTTACTCTTATCGTTTACTTTCAAACCCTCCTTTACACACCCTGCCAAATCTCTCTACCAATCCTCTCAAACTCTCTTCAGATTCGCCACACAGAACCAAATCATCCGCATATAATAGGTAAGGGCACCCTCCACTCATCTCCATTCTCCATCATTCTAACACCATTTCCTGCCATCCCACCTCGAATTCTTTCATAATCTCCATATTCCAAATTGAATAACCAAGGAGACATAATACAACCCTGTCTCACTCCGCTATTAATTTTAAACCAATCTCACCATTGACACCCATTTATTCTTACTTACGCTTCACTATCGTCATACCTTTTGATTCCATTCAGAAGCCTACCAACACCATATATCACCAGCCCATAAAGCTTCCCTATTAACTCTATCATACGCCTGTTGCAAATCCATAAAACCTAAATATAATTTATTCTTCTTCTCCCTCATTTTCTCAATCATTTGTTTCAATGTGGTGATCCACACATCCTCTACCACTCTAAACGCACCTTGTTCTTCTCAATCAATCCTTCAGTCACTCGACACTCTTTCGACAAGAAATACCAGCATATACCTTCCTTACAACACTCAATAAACTATTCCCCCTATAGTTCTACAATTCCCTTTTTCTCCCTTACCCTTATATAAGTATATTACCACTCTCCTCCAATCCCTTAGAACTATACACCCTCCATAAACGCTTTGTTACCTAACACAACTTCCAAATCCAATCAATCACCATCTCGCCTCCGATCTTGATCATTTCACTAGTAATTTCATCTATACCTGCAGATTTACCATTCTTCAACTTTCTCACTCTACCCATTACCTCCTCCTTACTAATAACCTCATCCCCAAAATACTTATTCCTTCTTGCACCATCAAACCCACACACATTCACTAACACCTCATCATTACTGTTAATATTGTGCAGATTTTCAAAGTGTTCTTTCCACACTCCTCTCACACATCCATTTCATCAGTTACAAAAGCACCATCCCTATTCATTATTCTAAGCAGATTCCCCTTATTCTCATTCTTAACCTTTCGCGATTCCTTCCAGAAGAGCTTCCTATTCCCTTGTATGTCCTCATTCATCCTCCTTCCAAACTGTTCATTTACCTCTTGTTTTCTCCTACGTATGCACCTTTTAGTATTTCTTTTTTCCTCCTTATATAATTCCAAGCATATGCTTTTAGTACATTCAACCACGCTTCTTTTTTACCTTAACCGCTTTCATCACCTCTTCATTCCACCATTCGCTGTTAACATTCTTACTTCCTACTTTAGCACATTTACACACTTCCTTTGCACTACTAACAATTGCTTCCTTCATTTGGCCCCAGATTTGTTCAGTATCATATATATATATATATATATATATATATATATATATATATATATATATATATATATATATATATATATATATATATATATATATATATATATATATATATATATATATATATATATATATATATATTTTTTTTTTATATATATATATATATATATATGCCTAATTTTGCTAAATCAACTAATTTTAGATATTTAAAACCCAATAAATTAATGTTATAGAATTCTCTTATATTTTATCTTTGCTAAAGAAATAATTAGTTAATTACCTTTTATTTATTTAACAACTGAAAAATAATAGCAATATTTAAAAATCTTACAATAAATAAACAATTTTGACATAGGTAACTCAATAAAAATTCCTTCTTTAATTTACTAAAAGTAAGATCTTAAAGCAAAATTATCATTATTATTTGTAGTCAAAGCATGACTCTTAAATTGTAGTGCAAAAACATTAACATTTCTCCCGTTTCTGAGTGCATCCGATTTTTTTTGGAGAATAATCCTCCAATTCTGAAGAGTCTTTCACTTTCCACGGAAAAAGGGGGCGAGTTTAAATATTTTCTAGCAAGGACACCCAAATGCTGAAAGGTACCTTTATTCGATGACCACCATTGTAAGGGACTTTCTGAATTTTTAATAAGTTTCATATTTTTATATTGGCTGATTTCTACTTTTATAACATCTTCAATTTTTTCAATATATGTGTCTTTCTCCTTAGGAATGAGTTCCTTTGCTGTTTTTAAAGTCTTTTTCTCTTTAAATTCCGAAAAACAGCTTTCAAATCTGAAGTTAAAACTATTATCTTCAATATCACTTTTTTCGCCCTATTCTGTTCAATCTGTTGATAAATGAGAAGAATCTGAAGATTGGTTTAAAGTAGGGTAAACTGTTTTCCTTTCCTTTATACAACATATATCTTCGTACATCCATTGCATAAGATTATCTTCTACATTTTTATTGTTATATTCATCCTCAAGGAATGTAGTTTTAAAGCGTGGATCAAGAATGGTAGCAATCACAAGATTCTTATCAGTAAAGTAGTGCTGGAATCTAATTTTTACTGATTTTTTCCATGCTGATACTGTAGACCAAGTCCCTCAAATAGTCCTTTTTTCTGACTCTTTTCAAAAAAATTGCAAATCACTTTCATATTTGGGATTATTGCCGATGCCATTGATTTTTTGTGGCTCAATAAATTTGTACAATCAACAAAATTTTTAAGTATTTTTAGCAATTTTTCAAGAACTTTCCGTTGATTCTAAGCATGCAGGTTTTGAATGATCACTGCAACATGAAATGAGAGCCGTCTTTTGTTCAAAATGTTTTGAAAGCATATGATATTGGCTATTACATCTGGTTTGTACATCCTGAATAAATCGTGCTGTGGTAAATTAAATCTAGTTTGATATTCTTCATGCTTGGAATAGCTTAGGGCGAGTGATTAAAATGACCAACGATTTGTTTGCATATATGGATATATTTTTCCCGTCCGATTCCGATGCCGATTCCGATTAATCGACCTCCACATCACTAATATATATATATATATATATATATATATATATATATATATATATATATATATATATATATATATATATATATATATATTCTATATATATATATATATATATATATATATATATATATATATATATATATATATATATATATATATATATATATATATATATATATATATATATATATATATATATATATATATATACCTAGTGGTAGTTGGGTTGATTGCTCACTACCACTTATCTTTTGCCAGGAATGCTAATGCATGCCTCGGAGAAGGTCGTGATCGCCATATGCGACCTTCTATCTTTCGGCGAAAATGTATGAATTGTATGGGTACATGGAATGTCAAAGTAATAAATGTTGAGAAGAGGAGGTGAGGATGATGTTTTAGAAAGGGAAAATTTGATTTGCTCGCTGTGACTGAAACAAAGATGAAAGGAAACAGTGAAAATGAGTGCTGTGATGTGAAATGTGTATGTGCTGGTGTGGAAAGGAATGAGAAAGGGAGAAGGAGTTGCAATTCTGATGCGTGACCTGTGGTACAGAGCTATGTTAGATTTTTTTGTGTGAGTACTAGAATTTTAATTCTCATGGTTAAATTTAAGTTTGAAAAGGTCAAGGTATGTGTGGTTTTGACATATGGTCCATCTGAGTTTAATGTTGAAGAGAGTTTGATCATGTGGGAAGGATGGATGATAGTCGGTTGGTTAAGCGGATATATAGTGGTGAGTGTGCTGGGTATCGACCGGCTGGGAGACCGAAGAAAAAGTGGATTGAGTCAGTAAATGAATGCCTGGAGGAGAAGAATGGGAGTTTGGAAGAAGCGAGAAGAAAGGTGCATAGCAGGAGTGAATGGCGGGGTTTTGAGAGAGGGTATGGTTGTGGTCCACATGGGCCAAGGGATGAACCCTACATTGACGAGATGCCATAGTGAGATTCCGTCGCAGTCCCGTGAAGCCCTTGGGTGGATTTTTCTGACTGGGACAAGTTCTCACTTAAGGATATAAAGGGTTCGGTAAGACTGGGCCTTCTTTTCGACTTGCGTCATGTTCTTCTACTACTACTCTATATCCGGTGCATGTGACGCACCTTACTCCCAGTCTGAGGAAAGTAGGTGGGTGATGATGATGATTATATATATATATATATATATATATATATATATATATATATATATATATATATATATATATATATATATATATATATATATATATATATATATATATATATATATATATATATTATAGTTTCACGCATGTGGGTCTTGTCTTACTTGTATTAAGATTCATAGATGAATCTGTTTTACATCTTTGTCTACTATTACATTTTGCTGAAAAAACTAAGCCAGCAAGTACAGGTGAGTCAGTAGTGCATGATACTGTTTTTTTTTTATTAATTATTATTTTTATTATAATAGGTTGGGTTGTTACATTATAAACATGATTAAATTTTGGAAATTTAATGAATTTAAAAAGCTTTAATATACTCGCACAGTAACATGTAAAGTTCATTATTATTAGTGTTGTTGGACGTAACTAGTCATTTAATCCATTTGGAAAATTGAAATGATTTTGTCTATTTTAATTTATACTGGTGAAATTATTAAATTATTTTCGATTGCTCTCTTCTGTATTTCATCAAGTTCTTAAAATTATTGAATTGATAGAACTAGCTTATATTTAATTAAGGATCAATTTTTGTGAATCCTTCTGTACACGAAAAATAATTTTTATTGTAGGTTTCATTCATTCATAGGCCCAAAAAAAAAAAAAAAAAAGGTGTATTTCAACTTTTGACACTAAGATTCTTTATGAATTTTTTTAAGGATTTGGTGTTTGGAATATATTATTTGTTGGATGCAGACTTATTAGTTTCATTGTTACAATATTAACTTTCCACTACGGTTTGGCCACTTTAAGTAATCAAGAGTTTAATGTTGACATTGGTAATTTCAATACACCTTTCCTTAGGTAAGAAATTTTCTTTATTGATTTATTTTTTCTATTCGAAAGTTATTTTTTGAGAGAAAAAAAAAATTCAGTTAAAAGTGTGAACTGTGAATTGGTAACCTAAACAGGAATCACTTCCAACTTTTTTTTTTTTTAGGTTTAATGCTTTAGTCGGCGTTTGTCTCATCCAAGCATGGATGATGTGGAACTTCATTCACTTCCATTTGCGTCGAAGCAGAGAGAAGCAAGCTTTGGCTCCAAAGAAGAAAGCTCCAGAACCAAAACCCAAAGGAAAGAGATACAAAAAGGATGACTGTAAGTTTCCAACATATCTTTTATCTCTTCCGTGTGTGGGTGTATCTTTAAGATAGATGTATAGACTTTTTTTTTTTTGAGTCAGTGTATAGGAATCACCACGGCTCACAAAGAAACGGCCACACTGGGCTGAAGAATCAACACCAAGGGCGGGGTCTGGCACATACATTTTTCAAACGTCAAAGGAAGATTTGAAAGGCGAAATGAATATTCAGTCAGTCAAAAATAAATAAAAAAAGTGTATCCTTGCATTATAAATAGTCCTAATATTACATAACAAAATCAAATATTATAAAGAATATTCACTTAGAGATACAAGAAAATAGAGTTACTGCTAAAGTGGGAAGATTCGGATAAGATATGGGATAATCTTTTAGAAGGTGTTATGGATCGTAAAGTAGGAAAATGACGACGGCGAATAGAGTCCAGCTAGGAGCAATCAATGTCAATGAAGATTGAAGATATGGCGAACAGATTGCGGGGAATGGCTACGGCAAAATTTGCAAATGGGAGGGGGTCCCGTGACATATAGTGACTGTGAGTGATATTGGTGTGGCCAATACGGAGGCATGCAAGTATCACCTCGTGTAAGCGCTTTCGTTTGTGGGAGGAAGACGACTCACCAATAATGCTCGGCTTTATATTTCTGAGTTTCACTGATCACTCGTCCAGCACTCTTGCCAACAAGATCGAAAGCCTTGTCGGAGAGCAGGATAGTAATCAGTTGATGGGAGGTGGCCTTGTCGAATGGCATCTGGGTGGTACCTGGAACTCCGAAGAGAGGAGGCAGCCATTTTGGCCTCTCTATCAGTGATTTCATGGCCAGTTACCCCTACATGAGAGGGGGTCCAACATAAAATAATTTGTTTCTTAGGAGCAGCCGAAAAAAATTGTTGTACAGCAGATATCATTGTTTTTAGAATGGGTTTTAAAGCTCTTGGCACGCTGAGCGAATCTGAATAAATGACATAAGAGTGATCTTGGTTAAGGATTAGAATTCGAGAAAGGGTAATCATTATAGCCATTAATTCTGCCGTAAAGATTGGAGATGGGAGGGTATGGGAGAGGGTGCGGTCAGGAAGGACAGCAGATGCGCCCACACTGCCCCCTGTTTTGGAGCCGTCAGTAAACACTGGTAAATTCATCGTGAACTGGGGGAATGAGACAGGAATGATGCTTAACTAGGCAACAGGATCTGGATTTGGAGAGAGAGGTTAGAGCCAAGCAAATGGTGGGACGGGGGGAATAGCCAAGGTGTGTACCCTTCGTCGTAGAAAGGCAGCACCTTTGCAAAGATATTAAAAGGGTAAAGGATATTTATGAACCATGTTTACAAATAATATTAATTAAGTTCTGAGGTATCTCCTGCAGGATCGATGTCAGAAGCAGATGGTATTAGGGTTTGAAAACGAAGATAACTTGTACATGATGTATTCTCTTCGAAGTGAGAGTGGCATTGGATTCAACTTCAAGGCTCACCGGGGGGACGATCGGAAGACTCCAGTGGAGATACGGATCGCCTCATTTTGGATGGGATCTAACAGGTGTGCTAGTGTTGTGGAGGTCTGGCCGTATACTGCACAACCATGATCAGATTTCTGATCAAGTTAAGGGCGATGTAGGGCGTAAAAGGGACTTCCGTCCGGCGCGAGCAGATGACGTAACAGGTCGAAAGCGCGCGATGACAAGTTGTTTTCAGTTGTTTAATATGCGGTGCATATGTTAAGTGGTCATCTAAAATGAGTCCTAGAAATTTGACCTGTGAAGTAACAGGAATGGGCGAACCATATAAGGTTAGGTTCGCTGGAAGAAGGTGGCAAGTTCTTAGATTCCCTTTTTTCTTAAAAAGCACTGCTGAGGTTTTGGTGAGAGAAAAATGGAAACTATGGGAGTTGCCCCACTGTGAAATATTCTCAATAGCCTTAGTTGGGATGCCGTTCCGAGAAAAAGGCTGCTGGCACCGTATATATAACGCAAAGTCATCGGAGAGAAAAATTGACAGTCGCTGGGATAGAAGTAACGATATCATTAAATCTGAGAGCAAATAGTAGTACACTTGAACACTACCCTGCGTAACTCCTTCATCCAGAGTAAAGTGGCGTGACAGAATGGAAGAGCACCGAACCTGGATGGATCTGTTTGACAGAAGGCATTTGATAAAAAGAGGGAGTTGTCCGCGGAAACCGAACGAATGGAGTTTAAAAAGAATTCAAGTTCTCCACGTTGTGTCGTAAGCTTTTTCAAGGTAAAAAAAAAAAACACCAAGAACCGTCCCATCAGTTGAGAAGGCTTCCCGGATGTCATGGTCTACTTTTACCAAGGGGTCCGCAGTCGAACAATTTTAGCGGAAACCAAACTGTAAGTTTGAAAAAGCTTGGCGGCTCTCCAGAACAGGGAGAAAGCGCCGGAAACCATTTTCTCCATTAATTTACAGGGATGACAGGTCAGCGAAATTGGTCTTTGGTTGTCCGCCAACTTCGGATCTTTGCTAGGTTTGGGGATAGGAATTACAAAAGCTGTAGTCCAAATAGAGGGAATAGAAGATTCGATCCAGATTCTGTTATGTAGGTCCAGCAAAAATGCTGATGTCGAGGGATGGATATGACGGATCATGATGTACGAAATCATGTCTGGACTAAGAGCACCGTCTTTGCTATTCGCCAATGCAGTTTGATACTCTGCAAATGTAAAAAAGACTGTTGTAGGTATGATCTTCCCCTTTCGCTGTTGAAAAGTCTGGCAGTGCTGTGTCAGTTCTCGAAAGGCTTCAGTGGTAGCAGGAAAGAGCAGTGGCTAGCAAAACTATAACCTAATTCATCCGCTACAGCAGTAGGAGCGGAGATCGTGCTAGTTGTATCAGGCCCATAACGGAGGACTGGGTGAGGAGTTGTTGGAGCGACGAGATATTTTCTGTGTAACTTTCCACACTAAAGGAAGGGGAGTTGTGGAGTTAACAGTCGATATGTAAGTTCGAAAAATTGTTTACGCGTTTGGCGATTAATTCACCGAGATCTCACTGCGGCTGCTTTAAAAATAATCATGTTTGGGGTGGTACGAGTCCTTTTGTATTGCCTGTAGAGTTTCTTATTCTCTCGGTTGGCTTGTGCGCACTCTTGGAACCATCAAGGGGTTGCCGACCGCCTGCCTGAGGAAGATTGCGGAATGCAAGCTTTCGCTGCCGAGATGACGACTTGCTGGAAGAAGCGAAAGGCATCATCAACAGTCGGAAACCGGAAAAGTGGGAATAGCTGTGGCCTGATAAAAAGGAGCCCACTCTGCTCTATCATAACGCCAGCTGGAGTTAGGTTTTTGCATTGGGCTTGGTACGAGCTCATTTAAAGCTATTGGGGTAATGATCACTGCCGAATAAATAATCAAAGCGGGACCAGGTAAAGCGATCCATATGGGAATGGGAGCAAAAGGAAATATCAATACAAGAAGAAGTGTGTGTATCTAAACGTTCATATGTAGGGAGTCCTGTGTTAAGGCATCCCAGGGAAAAGGGGGTTAGGAGATCTATTAGGATCTTGGACTTAGACGAAGTGGCGGAGGTTGAAGTCTCCTAGTATAACAACCGGAGTAGGGAGCTGTTTAAAAAGATCAGCTAAGTCGACCTTAATAAATTCTCTACTCGGAGCCAAGTAGTTCGAGCAGATAGTAAAGTCGGTGGACAAGTGAATTCGTGCTGCACCTCCCCTATCATTGTCACCTCTTTCTGTAGAGGTTAACGGCGATTTATATTCGGACGGTTGAAAGAAGTCGCGATGACATAGTCGAAGTTCCTGTAAACATATATACTTGGTGAACATATGTTTATTAGTTGAACAAGTTCTTCGAAATTAGAGTGGTAGCCACGACATTTCCATTGAAGGAAAGTGGCCATGCTGAGTTGTTATAATATTATGATGATGGTCTTTTAGAGACAATTGTCTCTGTGACTAGGGGTAGTGTTGGAGGTGGGTTCGGATGGAGAGGAAAGGTTGAGACGTAAATCTCGGAGAGGAGGGGCAACATATCCTGGAGGTAAAGAGTAGTCATACAACAGAGATTTGGGTTGTATGACTCCTTTTGGGAAGGAGTTTTCAGATGTATTTGGTGAAGGGGCTTCACCATGAATGCGAGATAAGTTGAGTTGAACTAAGTCCAACTTATTATGTGGGTTTGGTTGGTCAATAGAAGAGCAACCATAATGCTCATGTTTATTAATGAGAGCGGTATCAGTATCTGCTAAGCAAGCAGATTCAGAAATGTGGGAGGGATATAGAGTTGTTTCCATGGAAATGGGGAAGGAAGGTGTCACCGGAAGGGTGTTGTCTTTTTGAGAATGTGTTGGGGTTGCGATATTGGGTTCCAATATAGGATTCGATGGGTTGGCAAGGTCTGATACTGGAGATTTTGCCAGTAATTCATCATGCGAGTGATTTTGGGAGATTGGACAATTTGATTGGAGAATGGGGGACCTCTGGGTCTCTCTTCATGCCTCCAACAGACCCAGAACGCTTAGAGCGTTTGCGACGTTTACGTTGGACAGTTTTCCATTCACCTTTCTCGGAAGTGCAGGAAGCATTAGAAAGAGAATGGGTCATCATCAGAAGCTCCATGCAGGGCTCTTATCATTTGTCTGCTAGGTATCAGAATCCCTTAGGTGCTAAAGTGGAAATTCGGAAGAAGAGTTATAGGAAGATTCAGAAGAGCTAGAATTATCTTGCAGACTATTAGAGGGTTGGTTGGTGGGTTGTTTAATTGCTGTGATTGTTTGAGTACAATCTATTGAAGCCATTGGTTTTATCTCTGGAGTAGATTTATAGCGAGGTCTCTTCTGAGTTGCATTTTTTACGTTTGGGGTTACTGTGTTCATGTTTAAAAATTCGGATGCTCTGTATTTTAACGCATAATCTTTAGCTTGGCGACTATTCATTTCTGTGTGTTTATAAAGATCTTTTTCAGGGATTTGATAGCCCTCTTGCATAAGTTTGGTGAATCTATTTGGTAGGTATGGGAGTGTGTCTTGGCAGGAAATGTTTTCAAAATTTTGTATTGGATGAACCAGCTTAGTTTCATTGCTGGTTTGTTGAGAGCTAGTAATCGGGATAGGGTTGTTGATGGCTTTTTGGACGGGAGATTGAATCAAGGGTCTATTTGAGGAGTTGGTAGTGTGGGCAATACAGGCAGACAGGTTGCAGTGACTGCCTGAGTTTCACTGGAATGTAGGAAAGGAGTTCTGTTAGGATGGGGTTGTGCTGGCGGATTAACACGCGGAGGCGTGGGGGCAGCTGTAATTGTGGCGTAAGATTGACTTTGATTTGTCTGATATTTTTCATTGAGCTGGCGTATAGCATCTCTCCTGTTCAATTTATATGGTACAAAACTCCAAAACCTCTGTTCAAACAGGTAAGGCAAGGCATTTAGAAAACTGGGGTCCTCCTCAGTTCTACAGTTAGGGGTATTTTCACATGGAGTGTAAAATAATTCTCCGCAGATTGGGCAAATGGTATCCGGTCCCCTACAGTATTTTCGGGGATGACCAAACCGTTGACATTTGAAGCAACATCTGGGTCGAGGGATAAACGTGCGAACACTGTGACTTGTGAACCCTTTCACCTTTGTAGGTGGATGAGGGGGTATTAAAGGTCAATAGCAAACGAGGATTTAGGGTGTCAGGCGAGTCCCTATGAGGGAAATCTATAAATGTTTGTAACGGAAAATCTTTTCTGTTGGAGATTTTCCATAATGACAGCTAAATCTTCGTCTTTCTGTTCATAATAAAAAATAGTGCCTTTAGATAGTGTTCTTATATCATCAGGGTAAATAAGAGGAATGTTTGCGAAAGACGTTAAGGATGACAGAATGGAACTTTGATTTCGGTTAGCAGCTTGTACGAGAATGGACCCATTTCTCATTAATGTGACTGGAGTGTACTCAACTCCTAAAACTTTTTCAAGTGCATCGCTGAGAAGAATGGTTCTGTGCTCAGTAAGAGCTTTGGAGGTAGTGAATCGCAGTATGTGATATATCGAGAATGATGTGTCTGCTGGAATTCCTGAAGGGGGGTGCAGCATATGGAGTAAACGAATGAGAACGACTATGACAGGGGGCACCTTTGCCGGATTGCCCGGACCGTTGGGGCACCTGGGGTGTTTGGGGTTTGCTAGTTGACGAATCGCTGAAGTTATGCAAAGGACCCTCAGGTGTAGAAGAAGGAAGTAAAGCATAGGTACCTGGTCTAGTAGTAGGAACCGCGGTAGGGTCAGGCTGGGAACCTGACAGATGGTAATTATTGTCGATGATGTTCGGCTCACCTTGGTTTAAATACATTTTTTCTTTTAACGACTTTTTCCATATAAAAATTAACCACAGACTTCGTCTCCATGAATTAGCACTATAGCAACAAAGCAAATGAGACATAAAAATAAATAATAGGATGGGCTGGAAAGGCGTATATTTCACAAGGAAGGGTAATCCTTCTCTCCACAACAGGTTACAGTACAGAGACCCACAGAACCTCCCGGACCACCCAGTAGGGTAGGCTGTGGATGTAGCCTCGGAAGATCCTCCCGGAACTCTACGTCGGTTACCCAACCGTGTACCACTCGGCACCTTATATCTTCACGTAAAGCCCGAGATTATACACCAAAGTGCAGAACAGCCTCCTAGAATGGTTAACAAAGGTTCGGGTTCCCAACAGGTGAGCTAAAATGACCGGTTTTTCAACTGTACCCTCATCCACGGGGATGAAGTGTGGGGTGAACTGAAAACCCATGCGGGAAGAGACACCGGATAGCCTACAGGGCTGTGATGGAAAAAAAAGGGATGGCAACCTTATACAAGAAAAAGGGAAAAAGGGGTAGGAAAAAAAAAAAAAAAAAAAATAGAATAGAAACTATGACAAAGAAGGTGGATTGAAAAGACAGAAAAATTTATGAAAAATGAGGGGAAAGAAAAAAGGTTGAAAGATAATGCATGTGACAAATGCTAATGCACGAATACACAAGCACTCGATGGGGGACGGAGAGGACAAGATAAGATCTGCATGTTTCCCACCCTACATCATGAACAAGTTTGTAACAAAAACATAACACCACTGTGAGAATCGATACCTTTCCGGGCAGATTTATAGACTATTTTTAATATATATATATATATATATATATATATATATATATATATATATATATATATATATATATATATATATATATATATATATATATATATATATATATATATATATATATATATATATATATATATATATATATATATATATATATTTTTTCTATATTTTCTTTCTTTTTTTTTCTACCTTCTATTTTCCCAAGAATGGGGTAAGGTGCGTGACGGGCATCGGAAAGAAAAGCAGCAGAAGAAGAACATGACAAAAGTCGAAAAGAAAGCCCAGCCTTACTGCGCCTCAGTACCATTAGTGAAGTGAGAACTCTCGTCACCAGTCAGAAAATCCACCCTAAGCTTCATGGGACAGCGACGGACTCTCACCATGTAGATCGTCAATGTAAGGAGTTCATCCCTTGGCCAGGTGGGCCCTATTATACCCACAATCCCCATATTGCTCCTGTTATACACCATTCTTCTCGCCTCTACCAAACTCACATTTCTCTCCTTCAAACATTCGTTTACTGACTCAATCCACTTTTTCTTCGGTCTCCCAGCCGGTCGGTTCCCAACACACTCGCCACTATACATCCGCTTAACCGACTATCATTCATCCTTTCCATATGACCAAACCATCTCAACATACTTTCATTTATTCTCTCATTTACCCCTTTCTTCACACCACACAACTCTCTAATAAGTTCATTCCTCATTTTATCAATTCTTCTCACACCTAGCACGCCCCTAAGATTGTCCATCTGAACACATTGAACTTTAGATCTATACTTCTTATTCCAGACCATAGTCTCACTACTATACAATAACACAGGTAACAACATACCCTCATGTAAGACCCTAGCACACTCAAGACTTAGTCCCTTTACATTCACCAGCGATTTAATTGCACCAGCCACCTTCCTGCCATTCACAACTTTCCTACTACACTCTGCATCATCCGTTCCCTTCTCATCCAACATATACCCTAAATATTAAACTCAGACACTTGTTCCAGCTGCTCACCATCTAACATAACTTCACACTGAGGACTGTCCTCACTCACAACCATAACCTTACTCTTATATACGTTTACTTTCAAACCCCTCCTTTTACACACACCCTGCTAAATCTCTCTACCAATCCTCTCAAACTCTCTTCAGATTCTCACAAAACCAAATCATCCGCATATAATAGGTAGGGCACCCTCCACTCATCTCCATTCTCCATCATTCTAACACCATTCCTGCCATCCCACCTCTAATTCTTTCATAACCCCATCCATATACAAATTGAATAACCAAGGAGACATAACACAACCCTGTCTCACTCCACTATTAATCCTAAACCAATCACCATTGACACCATTTATTCTTACACACGCTTCACTATCGTCATACATACTTTTGATTCCATTCAGAAGCCTACCACCAACACCATATTTCACTAACACTTTTCACCCTTCCTATTAACTCCTATCATACGCCTGTTGCAAATCCATAAAACCTAAATACAATTTATTCTTCTTCTCCCTCATTTTCTCAATCATTTGTTTCAATGTAAAGATTTGATCCACACATCCTCTATCACTCCTAAAGCAACTTGTTCTTCACCAATCAGTCCTTCAGTCCTCGACCCCACTCTTTCTACCAAAATACTAGCATATCTTTTCTACAACACTTAATAAACTATCTTCTATAATTTCTACAGTTCCTTTTATCACCCTTATATAAGTTTACTATTACCGCTCTCCTCCAATCCCTTGAACTATATCCTCCATAAACGCTTTATTACACAACTTAAATCAATCAACCACCATCTCGCCTCCGTTCTTGATCATTTCA
>JABUQX010109209.1:0-13533 GCA_015478945.1 Trachelipus rathkii
AAAATTATAGTAGTAAAATTAAAATAAAAATTGATTTATATGGTAAAAGAGGCATTTAAACAGATGGTCCGATTCAGCCCTCAATGGTGGTCCGCTTCACCCCTCCAAGGTTGGGGTGACTGAGCCATTATTCAAACTTTAATAAAACTATTATTATTAGAATTACATTATATTTTTTTGTGTGCTTATGACCGACTATAGGGCCCTTGATTTTCAAAAAAATTCCAAAAAGTGCATTAGGGAGAGTCGGGAGAACCAAGTTATGCCTAAGGTGGTCCGAGTCACCCGCCCGACCTATAACTTGGTACCAATAATGTAGTACAATTATTTTGACCAGTATGATTCTTATTTGTAGTCAAAATTTACCTAATTTTAATAGTGCTCAGAAAAAAAAAATCAAATTAATGCACCTAAATTAAGGTTTCATAAAAAATTATACCTAAGACATAAAAATAGGGATGGTTCGGATAATCCGGCGACTATCCGGTTCCGGCTATCCGGCCAAATTTTTTACTATCCAGTATCCGGCCAGATAACCGGATAATCCAGCCGGATAACCGGATTATTACTTCCCTAGTAGGTTCTTCTTCGTTTGGGGAAATAATTCCAAATAATTTGAAAAAATTATATATATAATATATTATACTATATATATATAATATATATATATTGTTATATATATATATTATATGTGATATATTGCAAGTTTTAACCATTGTAATGGTTTAATATGTTAAGTTATATTACGAAGTTGTGAAATAAGGGTTGATGCAATAAAATTATTGTAGGCTCCTATGCGTTATATTATTTAGTGAGAGCAGTGTTTATTGAGGTATATCATACCACTTTGCACATAACTGTGTAGTAAATTTACAATTTGATGTATGATCGCATTTTGTATAATGCGTAGCTTTCACAGAGGATGAGGAAGAAGTTAGGTTAGAGTTTATATTTTTATCATTGTGTACATAGCAACGGATTTCATGAGATGATTTGTGATCTATATTTATCTAGTTATTTGGGATATATTTAGTGGTGACATCGGTTTCACGTAATACAATAAATTTATTGGAGGAGCGCTAAAAGGTAATAAATTATAGTGGAACAGGATCTTTATAAGAGAATTGTACACTTAATAATATATTATATATAAATGCTCAACCAATCACTGGAAAAGTATAGATAAATAGTTACAATGGATTGATAGAATAATGAGCTTAGCATAGAGGACCCGAGTTTATATTAAGCTTATTTATATTGGTTAGCTATTTTTAACTATATGTAGTACAAATCGTCAAATTAGCGGAAAATGCTAACACTTTGTTTATAATTGTTATATATGTATTCATGTTAGATGTAATTACTAAATATACATTGGATTCCTTAGATGATTATATATTTAACGCGGATTTCTCTTTAGAGTCTATAGGGTATTATAGTCTCAGGTTACTCTTAGCAGGTATAATCTTCACCTTTTGTCCCACAACGTTCGCTAAGAAATTTTATAATATAATAACACTATGGAATTTGATTCTCATATGTGATTGATCGACTGAAACGCGTCGTCTGGATAAACATTATATATAATAAATCATGGAGTATTAATTGATCAGGTATCGATAAACATGAATAGATGCGAATGATAGAGGTAAATGATATATATATTATCAGTCATGAGACTTATCATAGTAAATAGAAGATGAGTCTGGTTTAAGATATAGAGTGAACAATTTTGATGCGACCTTAGTAACTTTATAATAGGGCAGAACAATTCGATGTTTGAGGAGAGTACATAATTATTCTTTATGCACAATAACTCGTGAGATCGGAAATATTTTACAATTTGTTACGGATAGTTAGATGAGTAAACGAGCTTTACAGATCAATGCACTAATATATATATTTGATAAACTTTTACCCACATCATAAAAAAAACCTGTTTAAAGCATGATCCTTTGCAAAAAAAAAAAAAAAAAAAAAACTTTTTCAGTGGCAAAAAAAAAGATAAAAAAAAATAAGAAATAAAAAAAACTTTTCAGTTGGTTGGGTTGCTGTCAGACGTACAAAGATGGCCAATGTTGTAAAATTTGTGATCTATAAATTTGCCATTCGCACTTAAACTGCAAAAATTTTTTTTGGTAGCCTCTAATTGCGGAATTGATTTAGGCCATTCCGCTAACTGCAATCACAACATTTTTCCAAATTATCGCATCGCAATTCCTAGAATTATTTTGGTATGTGCCGTAATGCGGAAATTATGCGGTTTAAATTGCGGAACACCACTTCTGAGACTATAATATTAATAAAATTATATATTTTAATATATTTAGATTTTTTATATATATATATAATATTATTATATATAATTATAGTATATTTAAATATTATATATAATATATTATATAATATATTTATATATTTATATATATATATAATATATATATATATATAATAATATAGTATATATATATATATATATTATAAATTATTATGATAATTCAGCCACTCCAGATTAGCTGTCCCCTTATGTAAATCAACTATGATAAAAGCTACGTAAAACGCTGAATAAATTTTTTGGAAATACAGACCGCACAATTGTAATGGAGGAAGTGAAGAAGAATTATGGAAAGTTAGAGTGTAAGAAGTAATAACTTTTAATTAAATAAGGTTCATGTACGATAATTCTCTCGTTCCCTAGTCAGGAGTCCTTTCGCTTTCCTCAGTCATGAGTCCCTCAATATTTTCTTTTCAATGTTGATGCGAAAACATTACGCCACACACACTTTATGATAGATAGACTGTTTTATGAGGCGAAATTATTATTTATGAAGAAACTCAATGACAATTTTATTTTTTTTTTATTTTTCTATGATAGACTCCAAGGGAGGAACTTGTCGATAGTATTGAAAGAATATAAAGCGAACGTAAAGCTATTCAGGGTTATAATGTTAAATTAAGCTTGGAAACGTACGATTATACCACATTATTCTATATTTTGGGTATTTATTAAAAATTAATAATATAATTTTTTTTTTTTGGTTCTTGCATTACAATGTACGCCTGAATTCAAAAATGGTATCAGTTTTTATGGTAGATATAGTCGTTTTTTTTTTAGATGACAGGGGGCACCTATATCTGGAAGAACTGGCTATAGTATATATATAATATTATATATTATTTATAAGATATATATATATAAATATATATATATATAGTATATTATATACTAGGTTATATATATTATATATAATATATATATATATATTATATATCCGGTAATGCGTCTCTTTGGCAGGGTCATTCGACGTGGCGCTCATTGCACATTACCGATGGTATAGAAATTTACCAACTTCGTCGACTCGTATGGTATCTTTCCCGATCATAAGAGAGTAGCATCCAGCTATATTTATTTGAGGAGAGATATATTTTATCTGATGATCATAAGAGCCCTTAAGCTCAAGGAAATATATCATAAATGATACACTAGTATTAAAATATATATAATTAATTCTAATGTTAGATCGAATGCTTTATATTTAGGATTATATTAATCGTTTAATATGAGAGACTTCATTAAGTCATTTGAGAAGTGCAGAGTGGAGATCCAGCATGATGTTATGCGGGTGAATTGGGCCATCTCTTTAAATTCCTCTTTTCCTTCCGAGAGTAGAAAAATATTTACAATATTTTTATTAGATGTTGAGATTTATTTATAGTCTGTAGAGTACTCAGCTTATTGATAAATTTGTTTGATTATTTTATTATTAAAAATTAAGCAAAGTGAAAAGTCTTAAATATAATTTGTCATATATAATAAATAGTATTCAATAGTAGAATTAGATACAGAGTGTGGTGCTAGATACACAATTCATCTCGCAGAGTGTCTCGCGTTAGCATAATTTGACTACTATGTGTGCGAAGATTTGCTTTATATTTTTACGGCTATATACTATTAAGTTCATTTTATTTTCATTCCGTTTGAGACCATATTATATCTAAATTTCTGTATTGATTATGATATATTAATCATAAATATAACGTAGTATCACAAGCTTATTTATATTCGCTAATTATAAAAATGTCATAGTAATGTTAATAGGCTCAACACAGGTATATATACAATAAATGTTGAATTTTATAAAAATAGAGGTTGACCCAATTCACCCATCATCAATTTTTATGGGGAGAAGGGGGTGATCGGGCCAGTAGGCCAGCGATTTAACCAATGCAACTGTTTGGAACAAAATTTATCTTTGCAGTTTAAAGCTTACTACTCAACTGTATACACTGAAATATAATTAAAATCTGTCCATAACTTTTTCATTTTATAACAAAGTTAAAAAACTCGCATTTTTGATTTAGTGAATTTCCTACTTATATTTTTTAAAATAATAAAAACTCTCTAGAATTAAGATAATCTAAAATAAAGAAACTTGAAAGTACTACCAGCGTGGCTATTTAATTGAGCAAAAAAAAATTTAATGTTATTTTTTTTTTTATTTACAGTCACTCCACCGCGACGCTATATAAAACAGACTGCAGGATACCGGTATCGCGGCTAATTCGCACAATTTTTCAAGCCACAAAATTTTTAGAATTGAAACAAGATTAGCCCTTTAGAAGATATAATATTTAGATAATTTAATTACTATCAGCCTTACCATTTTAGCCCATTTTACGGTATATATATAAATTATAATAATAATTAATTATATATTATATGATATTATATATATTGTGATATATATATAATATATACTATTAACTATAAAATATAGTAATAATTATTTTTATATATATTAAGTAATATATTAAGTATATATTATTAATATAACAGCCCTATTATGTGCTATATTATATATATATATATATATATATATATTATATATAGTAGAGTATATATATCTAATATATATTTATTATTATTATATTATACTTATATTATATTATAATATAAACATTAATATATTTACTAATTTTATGTAATAAGCATATTTTTGTTACGTTGTACAAACATTTATTTTATATTATCATATAATGTTGAATATATACTAAAGAAATAATATCATATATATATCATTGCTGATCAATAAAACAATATTATTAAAATTTTAGCCAGAATACCGATACTATTGGAAAATTTGGGACTCACCAGGGGAGTTGGGTGATTTGGTTATGGAGGGAAAGAAAGAAGGAGGAGGCGGGAGAAGGATAAAAGAAGGCAAACCACTCATTGACGCAATTTCTTTATATCCGTGAGGTTTGATGATCAGTCAAATATGAGAAGGAACCTAGATGGCCAATGCACAATATAATATTGACGGAGCTTTCTTGTACCAAGATTCATGAGAAGGTTGTATTTAATTGGACTCCACCTGATTCTGATAAGTTCCGCGATGCGAGTGGTGGAAAGAACGTTCGTTTTTTTATGGCAATAGCGTATTTCCTCATCACATCACCTTAGGATTTTAATCCGATGTAAATAAAATTACGGTAAGCTCCTATTCCTCTATTTATTACTTTGTATAACATTTCACTGATTGTGTTATTAGTGTCTTTAAATTTTATAATATTCCTGTAAATAAATATAGGATTATTATTACTAAGCACTGTTGACCTCCTCTATGGAACTTAACAGTGTTAAATCTAGTAATAATTAGATTTTGGAGAAATGATAAGTGGTCTGTAATGTTATATCTCTTCTAGTTTAATAGGAAATTGAATTAAGGTTGCAGTGGACCCTGAAGTTACTCTATACACATTTATAGAGTTAATTTTTGAGCCTAAAAAAGTATAGTAGAGTGCGACTACAAGTACCCAACTAAGCAATTTTCTCAGTTCTTAACACTAATGAAGAAAATTTTTGCTGATTTACGCCTCTTCCAACGGATTTTATTAATTTAGATGTGATTATTCGAGAGTTAGATTATACATATACGTAGAGAGATGGAATTTTCATCTATAGTCTTGATTTTCCGCATCTCTAGTACAGGTTGTGGTAATTTTTGAATAAAATACTAAACAGTAGAAGAAATACACTCAAAAACTATAATAGACTGGAGAAAAATCATCACTGATCAAAATCAGAAAATCAAAAAGCGGAATAAGAAATCAAGAAAAAAATAAAAACGGAAACATCGGAAGTCAGAAAGACGACTGGAAATAACTCTTGGCTTATCAAGGGTAAATATTAAAGATATTATGTTTCTTATTAACCAGCTTTTTACTTATAGGTGAAGTCTAGAAGGATGAATAAGAGTAATTTTAGTAAAAAAGCATGTATTTGAAAATTTATTGTATTAATTGTATTGAAAGTTTTATAAGCAGGAATTTATTGCGTAGATGATGTATTGGAAATGATTATTAGTTCCTGTTTCTATTCAGCTCCCAGTTTGTGATCCCGAAGAACCAGGATAACCATAGTGAAGTTGGCATCCCAGATTTGGACATAAGGCAGATAATCCATATAACAAGAAGGAAAAGTTAGATCTTCCCGCAAAGGGATTCCGCAGCGGAATTATTACTTGTCACCGGATTTATTCGTCACGTGATTCTGACAAAAACTTCTGAAAAAAATGTCAGCACTTCCCAAGGTATTTCATTCATATCCTTAATAATACCTAACTTTTGCATAAGTAAGCTCCGGTTGTACAGAATAAATAGTTAAATAAATTGGATCTAAATTTTGTATCAGCAAAACGCAAAGTTTTCCTGAAGTATAGATTTTGAAATAAAGTTCTTCTTGTCATTTTTGTCATAAATTAAAAATAAAGATTGGTGAAATGTATATATATGTAGATATATATCTATTTGTTTCCCGAAGTATAAAATTCATTATAGCATTAAATATAAAGATCATTTTTGGTGAAGGGAGAGCGCCGTATCTTTCGCTTGCGGGAGAGTGGAAGCCCTGTTGATTTAAATTTCTAAAGAAAAACACACGCTTTTTGTATCCTTAACGTGCACACACAACTGGAACTCCACGCCCTGAAAGGAGTAATTATTCTTTTAGATGTTTTATCAAAGAATATAATAAATAATCCAAGTTTCATAATTATTACCATCTTTTTCATAAACATCTCTCATTCGTATATATTTCACTCAGTGTTTGTTTTATTTATTTTATATTTCAATATTTGTTTTTCATTATATATATATATATTATATATACCTTATATATAATAAAAATACTAATATACCTATATATATATAATTATATATATATATATATAGTATATATATATATATATAATATATTATAATATATATATATTATATCTGCATATATATGTAATACAGTCTTGGATTTATTTATTGAATATATATTTTTTGATATTTTTTCTCTCAATTTTATTATTTGTTCATTTTTTTTCCGTATCGATATATTATATGTAATGACACAATATATATATATAATGTTCAATTTTAATTAATAATTTAATATTGAACGATCTTGGACAGACGAATAGACTTAGTTTTTTTAATAAATCTGACAGCATAGTGGAAGTTTTCTTAAAATATCAATGTGGTAGCAGAAATTGGCAGATGTAGAGTCGCTTCATGGGTGTGGTAGAAGTGTAACACACAGAGGAATATGAGGTAGATAGTAGTCGTCTCTAAATATGTCGCTGGTGTTGTGCGAACTACTGAAATATTGACGACACTTGGTATATATTTACTTTGTTTTTTAAAGCACATTGATCCAATTTTAATACTGTTAACAGGTAATTCCTATCAATTTAGAAGTAGCTGGATTTTAAGATAGATGATTTAAAGAGCCAGAGGTTAGAAGCTTCCACTGTGCCAAATAAGAAAAAAAAACAAAGGGAAATACTCCACCCAAGAACGAAAGAATTCAGTGCAACGTGGTGGAACATCTCCATTCTGAAACTGAACCTTTCCAGAAAGAAGTGGGCTCGTCCAGCATTGCAAGGTGGGCTTCATCTTATCCTATTGTGGTGGGATGTAGAGAGAACCTACCACACATAAAAGTGAGTAGCAGAGTTCGCTATAAGAGTTTGCTTATAGGAATACTATCCTGCTCTGCAGCTGAGTTGTTGACAAAGTGGGTCGCTCAGATTCGCAACTACGGTTGAAGCAATCATTGATTGGACGGGTTGAATGATGTATATCTTGGTACGGGCAAGACAGAAAGAGGGAAAACACCGACCGTGAATGATTCCGTCCCAATCCCAAACCAGAATGAGGTTCAGTCCAGTGTTGTTGTTGCAAACCAGGAAAATCCAAGGAGAATACGGAATCCGCTCGGTAGTTATCCCGTGGATGCTCAGTTCTTCCAATCTGTGTTGCAACAAAACACCAAGCTGATGGAAAAGATGACTGCCTTGATATCCGTGGAAGTAGATAAGAAGCCTAAGAAAATGATTCCTTTGGGCAAGTTTAAGATCGAGACTGGGGAAACAATGGTCCAGTTCTTTGACAGATTCGAGCAGTTTTGTGCTGTTCAATACCCCGGATCAACAGAGGGAATGGTGGCCTTATTGGGAAGCCATCTCCAAGGGTCTGCTTTGGAGGCTTACAATATAGTCGCCGCGACATCAGCCGAATATTGTTCATTAATTCTTTGGGAGCAATTAGTTATTATGGTGGACAAGGTGTACCGAGGAAATAAGAAAAAAGAAAATCCGAATGTTGAAGTAGTCGATTTGACTCGGTCATTACAAATGTCCACCATCCCCACGCAACAACATCAAATGGCACAACCCACGTATGGTAACTATGAGGGATTGTGTTGTTGCCGACAAATGCAAACACAACCCCAGCTTAGAGCTGTAACATCTCAAAGAAACAATCCGGATGCTCAAAATGCAACCCCAATACCATCAAGTAATTATGGGCCACCAAGATATGAACCATCAAATCAAATCCCAACAAGAGAATTTCAAAACGGGCAGAGAAATTATCAACAAAGAAACCAAAATGGCTCCGCAGTTCCAACCTGTAACCATTGCAAGAAGAGAGGGCATAACATGAGTGATTGTTGGAATCGGCCACAATGTATTGTTATTGAGAGTGGATAAACGTGGTCTTGTCATATATGGACTGCTACTTTGAACAAACCTAATGTTTAAAATGCAAAGTAGGTCTCTTAGGACAATTTGTAGGGGATTATTCCCAATGGTCGTATTGGCAATACTTCGGTTACCGTTAACAAGAATGAGACAGTAGGCCCTTTTGTCAAAGATGGACAGCTAGTTTAGAAAGGGATTGCTCCACAAAGATCGAGAGAAACGGAGGGGCTCTGGCATAGACAGACCTCTATGACCAGTAAGCCTTGCAACAACAGCAGAATGAAGTAGTAGTTGTCAATTTAGAAGGGGGAGCTTGGTGGAATTGGATGTTGAGTGAGGAGTGATCCTGGTAAGTCGCACGGAGATTCTCTCGCAGAAATTTTGTTCAACACAAACGACATCGGTCAAGTAACCCAAATAACATATTCTTTGAGAACTTGACACAAGGGCAGAATCAAATTACAACAGGTTCTCTGTACAGTTTACAGTTTGTTGCGAAATGACTCATCTCCTTCAGAAGAATGAAAGAGACCATCAGTAGGTGATAATGTCCCTTTGACAGAAACAAACTTCAAAGTAAAGATCGATAAAAACTATTTTAGTAAAAGGGAACGGGAATGAAACCGAAAGAGAGGATAGTTTCGCAGAGAATATTATTCACTATCATATAATAAGAGCTCCTGAAAAAAAGACCTTGATTTTACAAGTCACCATAGTGGATCAACCACCTATGGAGCCTTTAACGGCCTTTGTAGATACAGGGGCAAAGTGAGCCTTAATCGGCTACTGTTTCCAATCTGTTGGGACAAAAAGAGATGTCGTATATTACCCACAGCTTTTCAGAGGCGTTACTGAATTCGGGAGTGTCCCTTTCCAGTTCTCGGAGAAAATCAATTGATAGCATTGCGTTTAATCCACCATTATCGTCCGGAAGCCTGGTCGCTTTGTCGACGTGCCAGAATCAAATGTTCGAATACGACTTGGTTTTGGGATATGATCATTTCTTAATCAAGAAACATCTTTTTACCTATCTGTACCCATAAAGGAATTAGTAATCCGACGACGGGAAATTAATGTACAGGACAGTAGCAGCTGGATTATGAGACAAGGTTTACCAAGGGAAGAGACCTGTGCCTTAGTAGAAGGCTGTGAGTATTGCACCTCAGCGGTGATATGATGGTAAGAAATTGCGTTGCTCACGATGGCAAAAGAGCTCCTTTGGTGGAGGCGCTGGTGGGGAGATTGTCAAAAGATAATCAGATTTGAACATTCCTTAGTAAATTTTTCAGGGCGATAGAGCCTTGGTACTATTACAAAACAATAGTGAAACAACAAGACATGAGATGGACTACTTTTCGTAGGAACAATAGAAGAAGTAGTTACTACGGTGGAGATCCACTGTGAGACGTAGAGAAATAAATGAGCCAAAGTCCTATATGAATACTCGAATGGAATCCTGAAAATGTTAGTTCAGTGCTCTTTAGAGTTGAATGAGGCGGATTTAACGGCAGATCAAAGAAATCAGGTTATTGAGTTATTATTGATGCGTTATCCCTCTGTCTCGAGTTTGGGAGATTTTGATGTGGGCTGCACAAAAGTGTCATTAAGCATAAGATCGAGACCCTGACTGAGGATCCGCGGTTGCAGTGCCAGTCAGAAAGGCCTACAAGGGCCCAATGCTCAGAGAGAAATCGAGGCAGCATTGCAAGGAAATTGGAAAATGAAGGAATTATCCAGAGGGCAAATCCCCATACTCAGCCCCATGGTACCCATATGAAAGAAGGATGGATCGATCAGATTGTGCATTGACTACGGGGGAATTAAATAAGTCACAAAGGGAGATAGTTTTCCTATCCCAAATCTGATTGATATGTTGGTTTAGCCGCCAAGGCATGAAATTATTTTTACAAACAATAGATTTAATAAAAGGTTATTATCAGGTGGAATGGAGGAGACCAGCATTGAGAAAACAGCTTTCACCACTCCATTGTTCTTATTGCGGAAATTCTTACGTATGCCGTTGTGGAGGTTAAAGAATGCCTGCCACTTTTCAACGATCAGGGATGAGATTTGCTTCTGGTTGCACTATACCATGGAACGAGTGGCAATGGTGTATCTGGATGATGTCCTCTTATCAGTGAAACGTTTGAGAGGCATCTTTGCCAATTTTACGAAAAGGTTATTATCAGCATTTGAAGAAACTTGTATTCAAAATAAAAACAGCCAAAACTTACCTGCTTTAGAAGGAGGTCCAGATTTTGGGTCTCATCAGACAGTGTCCCTTGCAACATGGCACCCATGATCCCCTTAGAACAACATTATACGAAGTCTGTGGTAATGCAATTACCCGGCACGCGCACGTCGCCTCGGTACCAACCACCATAGGGACGAATTTTACATCAAGGCAATTCTGGGCATAAGCGTAACATTTCTATAGGCGTCACACTTGCCCACTGCTCGGAACATCAGCCAAGGCCACTTCCTCGACCGATTACGTTGAGATAGATCTCAAGAGCTCATAGTGGAGTACGCCGAAACCATGTCCGCTCCCAGAGCGCCTCTGCGGCATGAAAGGAAAGCACTTAACATTACACGCAGATCCTGTCGGTATCCAGTCAAGCAAATGACAGCTTCGGAGTCCAGAAAAGGCCAAACGACCTATCTGTTGTCAGTGCACCGTGCCTCAGATATCTGCGGGCAGCCCGCAGCCCGTGTCAGTGGTGAACCCAAATCAACACTGAAGGGACAAGAACACATTACCTATACGGCTGCTTCATCTCCCAACCATTTAAACCAAAGCTGAGGGCACAACTGAGGGGAGTTTTAAACTACAATACGATGGGGCTAGGACCAACGCCTTTAAAGCCTTTCCTCTACATGGAACAAATAATAGAAATCAGTAAATCTATACACTGATCACTCACGCCAGCGGCTTTTAATTTGCATTAGTAATCTGCCGTTACAAACCCAGCACACCGCGGTGACACGCACGTAGTTTTCCAATACGCTCGACGCCACACCCACGCTGAATGAAGAAATCAGATAGACACTATAGACTACAGACGCAGTCAAGGTATATTCCGAGATGGGAAAAGAACATAGTGGCTGAATGCCTTTTCTATCTCGATCACCGAACTCAGCAGCTTTTTTCTCTTGATGATTTGAAACACCTCGACGAACAGAGTACGGTCCCCCGCGCCCTGGCCAAGGACCAGCATGGGCGTCAGGAGACTCCTGAACAAGAGGCAAGGTCCGCCTTGGTATAAGTACAGTTAGGTGCTAGGTACACTGAGCACAGTGTAAGGGGTGCGTCAAGATGAATTCGAGCCACCACGGCATGTAATGGAGTTTGGAGTTGAATAGGAAATTTGGAAGGTGAATGGAGCAGATTCGTGAAGCAGAATCTCTGCCCCACCTCTATCATTAGCTCCTCGATTAAGAGAAGTGAGAGGCTCCTGCTATATCGAGAATTGTGCAAGGTCTCGATTTGCGAAGTTGTAGTTCCTGCAACCACATAACCATCGGTTGATGAGTTACAATTAGTCTCTTTAGTCCTTTGTAGCCATGAAAATATCCACGATGGTTTCAATGAATGAAACTTGCCATAAAAGAAAGGAGACGATCAAATTTTCAGGCAACCCGTGACAATAGTTACTATCTGCTGAGATTCAGCTGAGGAAGATATGAGCCACTGAACGATCCACAAACAGGAATGTCAAACCCAGGGGAAAGAGGAAGATCATGCAATAGGGAAATGTGTGGTACTCTTTTTTTTTAGGACCAGAGGGGCGCCTGGATACTTTGGGAGACTGTTCCTCAAAGAGGCGTGCCAAGTCATCCTCAGCATCATCAACATTCTTACCAATAGTCACACTCCTGTCTGACAACGTAGCAGACCGGAAAGGGGACTGCACCCTTGCAGGAGGACTGTGGCATCTAAAGTAGTGGCATTATCAATAGTCTAGGAAGAGTGGTGAGAGAGACAATGTGGAATGTCATCACCAGGAGTGTCAAATGACAAGCTGGGTGGCAGGTGTTTGGTGTCCGTAATCAAAGTCGCAGGATCCATCCGTAGAAGAGAGAGGCCCGAGGACTTGGGCGCAGGTACCGAGCCAGAGAGAGAGAGAGGAGAAAACTCCACCCTTCCGGCCCCATCAGCAACAACACCCCCCTCTCTGCAGAGCGAGAAAGAGCTACCGCTCTCCGCAGGACGATCTCGACCTCGTATGGCGTCTTCGTATATCTTTGAAGACCACATGTGGCCCAGTAATACACGAAGCCGAACGATGGACAAAGAATTGTCCGAAGAGTCCATGGTAGCATCCGAATAAGTTACGGAATCACTTGAATAAGGTTGATGCAGTTCTGTCCTAGGAGAGGTGTGGGACATTATCGTAGAAGAGTAGTTGACCCACTAGTCACAGGTTTACCACGCGAGTGGTCTGAGCGGCGAGCACGTTTTTGGCTGGAGAGAATGGAACCCTAAGACTGAACGGGGTCC
>JABUQX010109210.1:5000-7500 GCA_015478945.1 Trachelipus rathkii
TATATATATATATATATATATATATATATATATATATATATATATATATATATATATATATATATAGCCAATTTTCAAGGAGGGGGCCAGAATAATAAACTTAAAAAAATAATGGTAGAACGAGGACTGGCTCCAGCTCGGAAGCACACTCCTTCAAAACACGGTGTAGGAATGCCGTCCCCGGGCCAGCTAGCTTCCTGGACGATCATAGATTCAAGATCTCATGCAAACCAGATCATGTGTAACCACAAGCAGAGCCATGGATCACGAAAGAGGAGAAGGAGTAGAAAGAGGGTTGCCAGAACCGTCCAGAGTCGAATTAGAGAGAAAAATGATGCCGAAGAGACAGCTTTTGAAAGGGAAGAGAATTAATTTCCTTAGCTACACATTCTCTCCGTCAGAGTCGAATAAAAGGAGGAAAAACAGATTTAGAGATGTTTTTGGCAAGAGACCAGAAATTTTTTCAGTAGCAGTTCCAATGATTTCCTTTTTGTGTGAAGCAAGCTTAGCCTGACAAATAATATTCTGCAACGATTCCAAGTTGAAAGAAAATTAACAAGAGTGATAGGAGTAGGAGAGTTTTATAAATTTCCGATAGGTATTGTCTCTATCCTGAAGACACGATAATAGGTGCCATCGAACCATTGATTTTGAGTAGGAAAAGATTTAGCAGAAGACCTAATGAACCTGCCCATTTCCTCGGAGATCATGACAAGTAACCGAAACGTCCTCCGAGCTAAAACAGGATTCATACCAAGGGTAGGTAGCAAAGAAGCGACGCGTGCCTAGTTAAGCCGATAAGGCCAGAATAAGTAAGTTTAGGCATGGTGGGGCTGCTGAGAGAAAGTTTTATAATTACGGGTTACAAGATTGTGGTCAGAGTTATCAATAGCAGAGAAAATTGTGTATATGTAGCAAAAAGGAGATGGGGTGAAGCATAGATTAAGAGTGTTCAAGAATTGGTTAGGGCGATCTGGTATGTGTGTGAGTTCCTTAGTCAACTGTTCAAGAACGTTGAGAATGCTGAATGTTTGTCGTTCTCCCCACCTGTAATCAGTATAGAGGAGCCAACACTCAGTGTGGGTGTACTTTGAGATCTCCTCATGAGGGCCTCGGAATTTGGATGAGAAAGAGTAACAGACTCGTGAGAAGTAGTAAGATATTTAAAAAGAGCAATAAATCTTTTCTATTAGAGAGAGTAGCAGAAATAACAGGTATAGTAGCAGTAGGAGGAAGAAATATCTTAAAACACAGAATATCGAAGTTATGAGACTCAAGGTTTTTGAGACGTGTTTTATTATTATTATTATTATTATTATTATTATTATTATTATTATTATTATTATTATTATTATTATTATTATTATTATTATTATTATTATTATTATTATTATTATTTATTATTATTATTATTATTATTATTATTTTATTTTTATTATTATTATTTTATTTATTATTATTATTATTATTATTATTATTATTATTATTATTATTTATTATTATTATTATTATTATTATTATTATTCGTGTAAAAATTTTTAATGAATATATATATATAAAAAATTATATATTATATATATATATATATATATATTTATATATATAATATTATTATATATATATATATATATATTATATAATATATATATTATATATATATATAATATTATATATCTATAATATAATATATATTATAATTTATGTATAGGATCCACCACGGCCATGAGGAAGCGGCCACACTGGGTTGAAATATCAACTCTATGGGTTGTCCTGGCTCAATCTTTTTTACATGGACGAAGAAGAAATTTAAGTAGGAAATGAAATATTTCAGAAAATAAATAAAAAATAAATAAAGATATCCTAATATTAAGGAGCAAAATTATATGTTGTGAGATATTCAGTTCTGGAAATAAGTGAATAGAGTTAACTATCAAAGTAGGAGCCTTCAAGACAAGATATGGGATAAGTTCCATTTAGAAAGGTGTTTATAGACCATAGAGTACGTAATGACGTTAATAGGCTCTAGGACATCAATGAGATATGGTGAACAGGTTGCCGGGGTATGGCGACGGAAAACTCTGCAGATGAAAGGAGTATCCTGAAATGTAGTAGCTGTAATATTGGTGTTGGCATATGCAGAGGGCATGCAAGTATCACCTCGTGCAAGCGCTTTCGTCGGTGAGAGGAAACCGCTCACCAATGTTCGACTTTATATTTCTAAGTTTCGCCTAGATGATCAACCTGCCCAGCACTCCTTGCAGTAAGACAGGAGCCTCTGTCGGAGAGCAAGATATAATCAGCTGATTG
Organism: Trachelipus rathkii; assembly: GCA_015478945.1. Lineage (NCBI taxonomy): Eukaryota > Metazoa > Arthropoda > Malacostraca > Isopoda > Trachelipodidae > Trachelipus > Trachelipus rathkii. The sequence continues at coordinate 7,308 of JABUQX010109210.1, forward strand.
GAGGCACCTTGTCGAATGGCATCCGAGAGTATACCTAGAATCAGCTCTCCGGAAAGAGGAGACGGCTATTTCTGGCTTCTCTGTCAGTAATATTTCATCGCCAGTTACCCCTACTGAGAGAAGGTACAGTATAGTAATAATTTGTTTTTGCAAGAATAGAGTAGCCGAAGAAATTGTTTTACAGCGGATACCA
>JABUQX010109210.1:12500-27717 GCA_015478945.1 Trachelipus rathkii
TTTTTTTTTTTTTTTTTTTTTTTTTGCATTTCGATAAAACGTCTATTTATGTATTCATAGAGGCTACCTGTGAAGAAATTTTTTTGATCCGCCCCCGTTCCGTGTGGGCGTTAAGTACCTTTTATATATATATATTAATTATATATATAATATATATAATATATTATATATCATATATAATATTATATAATAATATATATTATATATATATATATATATATATATATATATATATATATATATATATATTATATTTAATATATTATAATATTATATATATAAATATATAGTATATTATATATATATAATTATATATAATAATATATATATATATATATATATATTATATATATATATATATATCAAACTTTGAATCTCTTTAATTGCTAACGGTATTAAGAGAGTCACCTTGCAATAGAATTAATAAGATAGTTTTGGAAAAACAAAACGCTTAATTTTTTTATTAATAATTTTTTTTTAACCACTACTTTAAATTACCCAATTAATTTTCTGGAGGAAGTTACTTAGTAATGTTTTGCTTTAAAGATCAGTTATTATTTTAAATCTGATCCATTTATTTATAAATTTGTGCCGATGAAGCTTGCTACTCGCTTGGTTTAAAACTTAATCCGGAGCTCGGCCTTTTCAGCCTAAGCCAAAACAACATTTAGGCATAGGTACAATTACAATGGAATTGTTATACGGGTTTAAAATATTCTAAAAAGCTTTGATTGGCTAGACTTGCTCGTTGAGGCCCTGAGTCACACAAGCAACGCTTAATATATATTAAGAGTGCTAAGCGTCATTTGACGTTGGGTACATTTGGTGTCTCTACAAGTGCTTATCGATCCCGTCTGACTCATTTCGGGGTACCCCGAAGGGGGTGTAAGCGGTAAGGGTACATTAATCTAAAATAAACAGTGCCAAGTTTTGTTTTTCCAAAACTATCTTATTAATTCTATTGCGAAATGACTCTTAATAGGGCTGTTAACATTAAAGACATCAGAATTTTACATAGCTGGTAATCCCAGGACAGTGACAAAGCCCCCCTTAACCTTTCTGATCTGAGGGCTGCTAATAATTAACTAAGTGGTGATATTTCAAAATAGTGAAAAGTGCAAAAAAAAAAAAAATAAATAAATAAATAGATAAATAGTGCTAAGTGAGGTGAAAAAAAACTAGATAAAGTCTTAGTGCGCTGGTGCAATAGCTCTAATAAACTTTATTATATAACGAATAGCATGAAGAATCCCGTTATTTTAAAAGTCGCTAGAGGTTAAAAAAGAGCACCGTTTTCAGCTAATATCACCGGCAAAAAATAAAAATAAAATAAAAGTGCTGGAGAAAGGCAGATAATTTGTTACTATGCCTGACCAGAAGAAAAGGCCCCCGATTCAAAACCGCGATGGTAGGGAAAAGTAAAATACTACCTCCAAAACATCTCCGAAGTCTTCGGCCGCATCTCCTGCTTCCCCCAAATCTCCACTAAGGAGAGAAGGAAATTCAAATTCAGATGGGGAGGAAAGTCAAGGACGGCATACACCACTACGATCAAGGTCTGCTACCCCCCCACAGTTTCTCCCCCCTTCTTGGAGACTCCACGGACCAGTCTGCCGATAGGTGCTATACCAAAATTAGATGTTCGGAATATAATTACATGGTTACATTCTACTATAACTGTGTTTAAACTGAATGGTGTGGACGATCCAAAAAAACGCGTGAGAATATTAGCTTCCATCCTACCCCATGATCTAGTCACAACCATCAGGTTACCCTTGGGGGGATTACTTCCAGAAATTAATTACTGCAATAGAGGAGGCTTATGCACTGAATCTAAGAAGTCAGGTCAGAGAAATTTTCAAGAAGGGCAAAAAAGAGAAGAACTTCCATCAGCTTATTTAGCGAAGGTTCGAGATGTCATGGGAAGAAAAGAATTCGATCTGCTAGCTGAAAACAATGTGCCTTTCGTTCACGAATTTTTTAGTATTAATGAACTACCATCTGGCATCCAAGAAAGTTTAATGACGTTGTTGGACGACAGCAGTCTTGAAAAAATTACAAAAGTAGCAGATAAGTTATATAAGAACTTTTATAGGAACGACTACGAAGGAGAGAGATAATATTTGGGAGCGGTAAATCATCTTCAAGGACAACTTTTTTCGTACCAAGATGAAAGAGGATCCTGCGGAGAGAGTCGAAATAAAAACAATAACAACAACTACCCGGTTTTAGAAGAAGACAAAGTAAACTAACCCCGGTTTTTAGAAGAAGACAGAAGTAAAAACAAAGAATTTTTTCGAGAAATTGAAGGACTGCTTAAGACGTTACAAAGGTCGTTGAGGCAGCTTAGGAAGCAGTTTCTGCCAAATCCGACTCAGAAAGAGTCAAGTCACTTATCTCAAATTAGAAGCAATGCTTCTTCCTAGAGGAGAAGACATTTAGGGGTATTTTTTGAAAATGGCAGCACCGCTGTAATTGGTGGATTCTTGCGCATTGTTTTTTTCCTTTGGGGCTGGCTTTGATAGACAAACACGAGGGACTGGGCTCCTGGGGCGAATTTGTGGTTGAACGCCCTCCTGCATAGTGATCGCCTTTTACCCAAACCGAATAATAATCAAGGGGCTTGGTTTCCGGGTTTTGGGATTGGTCGTGGCAGTTCAGCAGAGGTTCGAGACAACCATTCTAAGCTAGGCAACAGCTTGTCACATTCTTTTTTTGGCCTCCCGCGCTGCCCCGTTCGTGGGCGTGGGGCTGGGCTGGGCGCTTGGCGTCACTACTGCCAGGTAAGAATGTCTTTCATGGCGCTCAAAACGGAAACAAGGTATATATATTTAAGAAGTGCCCTATCGGGGGAAGTTCATTAGTTGACTCGAGCTGTGAGCTAAGTAGCGTAAATGTACGGTCTCAAAATCATGTTTACAAACTTCCCGTGATAAGTCGTTAGGTGTTTCTACGTATTTCTGGAAAAAGCACGGTTGGTTGTCGATATCACTGATGTTTTCTGGGTTCGGCAGGAATCCACAGGATAGGCGACATAGACTTTATAAAATATTCATAATGTGAAGATTGTAAAAAAAATTAAATTTGTTCTCTTCTACTATAAATACTAGACTAATTAAACAATCTAATAAACAAATTACAAAACTAATATAGAATATAATTGGCCAGAGACCAAAAACGCAATAAATTTTATACAATATAATATATAAGTGGGATTAAAAATATATGAGCGCTTTTACGGGGCGAATTACGTAAAAAACTCTAAGAAAATGTTGACACGACGATCATTGATCTGGTTTACATTTTATAGCTTCTCGATATTCTTAATTATCCTGTGGTTGTCATGTGGATGCTGTGATCCTGTAGCCTTGTATGGATCCGGATAGAGACGTCAGACTTCGATAAGAACTCTCGGGTTCCATATTACGTTTGAGTAATATAAAGAAGCTTGAGTGATAAAACAACGTTACGGGTCGGAATCTATTTTCAACAAATATACAATTAATTATATTGAAAACATCAAAACAATATAATAAAAATATAAAGTATAATTAATAAAAATATCTATATAAATAATAATAATATAATAATAATAAATAACTTTTAATATATATTTGATCTATGTAATTAATATATTTCATCTGTATAATTACTTTTATCAGGGAGACTATATATAATGTAATAATTTTGTGCGTAGGTTCTCTTATTGAAAAAATTAATATTATAAAAAAGTTTAATTAAATACTAAATAAATGTAATGAATAATAAGAGTAAAACACTGAAATGTTTTTAACACTAAGTTCTGAATGGGCGCGCCCATTCCTTATTACGATAAATGTACATGCGCCCTTAGGTTAGGAACTAATATACGCACAACTAATCACCCCGGTATTACACGATCGAGAATTCTGTGTATGAGATTTTGATGGAAAAATCCCTGAAGATAGCTGGTGATTGCTAAATACTTTTAGAGGTAGGTCACAATTATCGTTGTTAAATATGTAGTTTGTGAGTTTAAGAAGAGGAATTCACAATGCTGTTTGAGTGGAAGATGTCGCGAGTCGTAGAAGCAAAGAAAGACGAGATTTTGATCACGTGAGAGGTCGCTCCGCAATATTCAAGAGAAAGCGGCAAGGGCTGGTCCTCGACAACGGGTGCGTGAGCGAATTCAAAGGTGAATTCAACCTGGGCGTAGTGATCGTTCCATAAGCGATGTGGAACGAAGGTTATCAATATGTAAGGTTTGAGGTTTGAAATAGGTTGAGCTGAGGAGGAAATCTGTTCGGAACAGGAAGCGAGATGCTGCATTGGAAGAGGCAGAGATACTGGCATTGGGAGCATGGGTAGGCGGAGATGTGGTAGGTGGGGCGCTGAAGTAGTTGGCTGAAGGAGTGACAATACAGATTGTAGGTTGGCAGAAGTAGGTTCGGGTGGATGCACGTGGTATGTGCAAGGCAAATCGGGCATAAAGTCGGCTAATGTTCTTGGAAGTAGAGGTAGATGTAGGAACAGGTGGGAGTGGAGAAAGGGTGGTGGAAGAGGGATCATGATCGAATATAAGCCGGTTTGATCCTCCATGGATTTCCACTTTGGCTCCCGCTTCTGAGGTGAAAGTATCTGTTCGGTATGTAACAATACTGAGATAGGATCCGTCTAGGGGGCTTGCAACGGACTGAAGTGAGAGTTCGTGCGAACAATCATTAGAGTCTGTAAATGCCGGGCATGCAGGGTTGGCAGGGGGATTGAACGGGCAATGTCACCGTATCTGGGGCTGGGCGGTGTTTGCTGGTTGTAAGTTTTTTAGAGAGTGAAGGTACCAGTTTTCGTATGGTAAACGTAGACGAATGTGCGTCGTGCATTTGAGGTCTTCGTTTGTACTGGAAGTTTCTGATTACCTGAGAGGAAAAGACGAAAGAGTTTTCTGGTACCAATTGTCCGTTTCGTGGCCATAAAGAAGCTTTAGCTGCGGTGATATCGCCTCTCTCCATTGAACAGCTGGCTTGGGGTAGATACTACCAAGAGACGCACGTTGGATCTCGCTTTTTTCGGCTGTATTTAAGTATGGTCTTGCCGAGGTGATCAACTGCTCCTGGTGTGCCGTCGAGGGTGTGCCAATGGCTCAGTTGTATAGGTGCTTGAGAATTGTTCTGTGAACACAGTATACGACAATGGCTGGCTTAGCCTCTTCGGTTTCTCCACGGCTTCTATGACAGTTCAAATATATGTGTGAAACACACTGCAGGGTGGTTGGGGCCCAATATATACGTGCACCTGGTCAAACCAAAACGTTGATCCAGGGGCGAAGACTGAAGGGACAGGTGACTTTGCACTGAAACCTGGTTCAGTTATACCTTCTTACCTCTACGCAGAGCCCCAGACAAACTTGTTAGTCCCTCATCGCTACCCTGACTACCTTATATCACAGAAAGGCGACCCCATCCGTGCACATGGTCGTGAATACCAGAGAAACGCATAGAACTCGGACTAACTCCCCCAAACAAAAAATAAAAAAAAATAGTGATCGTGAAGAGAAGCAATGAAAAAGAGAGCGGGAAAGAACACAAACCACATCCCACCATTTTAATAATAAAGACCAGAGCAGGAGGAAAACACTTCTCGAAAAATGTAAGCTCCCCTCCGCAATAAATGGAAATAAGGAAAGCGGGCTTGGGATGAATTGCGCTTTCTTACCTTATCTATCTCAACAACAGAGGGGAAAGAAGCGTAAAGGAAGAAACATTACTGCGTATCGCTCTATTCCGAATTAACGCAATCTCTCCTTTACTGACATCGTTTTCGTGAAATGGACTCGCTTGCAGCCTCGAAGCAGATTGTTTTCCTCCTGCTTATTTCTTTTGACATTCAACTGTGACTTTTTTGGTTTTCCGCTTGTTATGCGACGTTCTTCGCACCTCCTCGCCAGTGTATACCCTCCATGCCAGAAGTATTCACACATTCAGCTGATGTGTCGCACCCAGTGGGGTAAAAGGTCGTCAGGTTAATATTGCAACTTCGCTCTTGGCCGTCCCTACTAAAAGATCTAAACGGTGCACCACGCAGTGTCTCACCACTGCGCAACAAATCAAAGTGAACATGGCACCTGTTCGCCCTTCTTCGGCATATTTTCTGGTGCACGTTTGGGCCGGTGCACTGATTAGTCGGCCCTTAGCCCTCAAGTGTCTACTCCATATTTATCTTGATAACCGTACCTCGATGGCGAAGCCCTCTGGGCGTCCGATCAGGAATGGGGCTGGAATTGATCAAACATTTTCCTGATAGCAACTGGATAGGTGCAGGTTTGGCAAACACCTTCGACCGGTGGGTCACTCCAGCAGGGTAGGCCAGTTTGAGTCTCCACCTCTGTGAATCGGACGCCTTATGAATTCATCGGCTCAAGCGGTCTTCCGCTCTTTATTTGCATTTAGGTAATTCACCAAAGCTCAGGGGCATGCCGTGAACGACTATCACCGGCAGCTAAAGCTTTTCTCTTAGGTGGGGCCCAGCGGACACCGGCGACACGTTGGGTCCGAAACGTCTTATATCTCCCCTTGTTCCCTCCTCGCGTATCAGAACTTCGTGGCTACAAAGAAGACCCTCAAATGCACGACTGCCCTGAGCTCGATGGGTGTTACGGTGTCCAATACGTCCCATACGAAATCTTACACGTTGGCTGAGTTCCTTATTTCCGTTCTTAACACAACGCAGACAAACAAGGCCAGCAGCTTCTGGTCCCGGCCTTTCGGTCTAGGAGAAGGTAACCCACGTAAGGTCATGGAAACCATTTTGCCCAACGTTCATCCCCTCGGTTCCCCTCAGCTCCTCATGCAGGATTGGGACTGCTTCATGTGTCAAATCCCCTGCAATAGGGTAGGTTAGCGTTAATTCGGGAACCCGCACGCACGCTCACACCGTTTCCGGCTGTGCCCAAGCCGCTAAAATGCAACGGATCCCCTTCTCGGTATTTAAAAACGCTGCCCAGACAGTCTATACAGGTGCAATATCTTTATTGCAGGAGGCTGCAGGGTGTAGCAACGGATGCTGAGAAAAGTATCTACAGTGGAAGTATGGATAACCTCCGGCTTATTTAATAGATTATGTTCGTCCGCTTCGTTTCCATAGAAGAAATAGCACCGCCTCATTTTTTTCAATCTTTCTTGTCACATCTCGTTTCTTCTACGAGGGATTATCTTGCTGACTCGCGGCGCACCTGTTTACCGGATCTTTAAAGCCACATTTTGCCTACGTTTTCCCCATATGGCCAACCTCGTCCCTACTAATTATAGTTGACTACTGATATTCTTAATTCGAATAACTACCACACGATACATGAATCATGATCCTTAAGCTGCACATTATTACATCTTCAACTGCCATAATAGTCATACTGATAGATAATAGCACTGTCAGACTCAATCTACATATAATAATTAATCAGACTAGATAACCACCTAACTGTCTAACCGTAACAGGGTCTTCACGCCTACTTCTTGCTACCAATGCCAGACTATCTGCGTGCCGTCTGCTACACATATATGCTAGAATTCTCCGTACCTTCTTTTTCCTGTAGGGCCTACTAGAGACAACAGTTTAGCGGTTCTCCTCATGACTCCGAGAATACCTATAATCGATATCGAACCCAATTCCATTCTTCCCTTACGCATCTTGTAAGCCATTCTTTTGCGACACTCCGGAGGCAGTTGTACGCCTTGCACAAGCATCTAAAAACAAAATGAAGTTCCGTCCACGTCCGGACTGCTCATCGGTCAATTATTACCTAGATCCCTCACGGACACTCCTGTCCTGTTCAGTTTATGGGAGTGCCGATGAAACTCAGACCTACTCCTGCTTTTTGTCTATTAACTCTTTTAGATAATTGCGGATTCGACTCTCCATTCTCACGCTGATCCAAGGAATCTCGTTTGTTATTCGTATTTCTTTCATTACTTGACTCTAGCTATTCTATCCATTCCAGTCACTATACTACCTCCGTACATTGAGTGAGTCTGAATTCCACTCTTCCATTATTACAACTTCATGAAGTCTACATATTAGCTGATCAATAGAGTATTATACTAATGTCGTGCTCGAGACGCTATACTTTTAATTAATAGATACTATGTAAGCTATCATCCTCAGAGATCCTTTACTAATTGTTCGACCTTATCTGTGCGTGTAACACATAAATATCTACGTAGTCGTATTTTCCATTACATAGATCGTAAATAACGGGGTGAGTTTAATTCTGGTGATCGTGTTATTTTTAATATTTGACTCAACCTAATTCTACTGCATATCACACTTATTTATGAGAATTTGTCTAGTATACTTATGATTTTGTCGAAAAGTTAGACGATGTGTCTGCGTTCCAATTCGACATCTATACGGTGACAATATACAAGTCGTCAGTATCGGTTGGATTATCGTTCCTCTAGAATGTGTAAAGTTATAGTCATTACATTATATATTTAAAATAATATTTTCAGTATTAAAACTTTATAATGAGATAAACTAAGCTAGGTTTTGCAATAATATTAGAGAACTATCTGTACAAATAATTAATATAAATTTAAATTATGATAATGAGTTGGTATGTAATATATCTAGATAGCTGTCTCACATGCCCTTTGAATAAAACAAGAGTTGCATAAAGAGTAAGTCATGATATGGCAAGTGTGAAACGAGACGGATGATTCAATTCTACTCTCTGTCACGAGTTCGAATGCTTTGAAGTCGTTTTAGATTACTTGCAATCATTATGGGTTCGATCATGTGATTCAATTAGATTACCAAAATACTTGCCTCTAAGCAGTTGTACTTCATTCGATTATATTATAATATTATGTTATAATTTCATTATGTATGGTTACGGAAGTCTACCTTTTGAGGTAAAATTAGTACTTTCTGTTGTATAGTTAATTATTAGTATTATTATTTGTATTTATTGTTATAATAAATATGTATAAGGTTTCATGCGCAAAATATTTGTTATTATATCTTTATCCAAAAATCTTTTAAGATTTTATGTTTTATATAATTATCTGTAAGAAGATAGCACTACCCATCCAATGTATTAACCGAATCGGTTGTTCGATCTCCTAGCCAAAAGCCTTCATAACTTATCACTTTAACATGCTCCTAAACATATGATAGTATTAGGTGGTAATCGCCTAGCAGTGCTGATCTAGACGTGCTGGGTTTACGTTACCGGCATTTCCCACCGAGTTCATTCGAAGTGGGATTTAAACTCGCAAAAGCGCTCGCTAAACTGCTGCAGCGGATAACCTATTGTCGTACATTTAGTCTACATAATCTTTTCCAAGAAAGCATAAAACATTATTATCTTATGTTTTTTAAATATAATGACAGTGTATAATATTAGAGTTGAATATTTTTTTATAACTAACACTAATATACACCGATTTGTAATTACGTATGGAGTATCTACCTTGTTCTTAAACAAATTTCTGGTCTGTTCAACTAAATCTATTAATCTATATGAAGCTTATTATTTTATTTACGTGGTCTATTAAGTGCCTTCATATCGTGAGACCTCCGTCAAACGTCAGACTCGTTATTCAATTCTGTTCTTCTTATATCACCACTTTAGATTATGATAATTCTTATTTTTGTAGCGATATACTAATATTTTATATGTACGATCTTGTAAAATCTAATTTATTAGGAGTATTCTATGGTCTGTATATATTTTTTCCTTTTATTTTCTCAATGAGTTTAGGTAACGCTTTGGAGGCAAATTTTTTTAAATACTTGAGACAGGCATGGCACTCTTCAAATGTTCTGTTCGTTGAGCTTGACTTTGTTCTGACATAGATGTCATTGGGGAGAAGTGGGGAATAAAGAGTCGGTATTTTTCCTGCATATGTATGCAATAAAAGCATAGCGGGAAATTTATGAGAGGGCAATAATATCATATTTGGATTTAACTCGTGGGAGATGTAGTATCCTTCACATGTATCCGCGCAGCACTATGATCCACCGATGACAAGCAGTATAAGCGCTTCGGAGCTCACCTTCTGCCTATTACTATTTGCCTAGCTTCCAGACGCGAAAACATACAAGCGTCTTAAACTGACGGGGCGAGGAAGGATAACTCTGCGATAAAACAAACAGAATAACGACGAGTAGAAACGTGAAACATCATTTACGCCACAGAAGCTACTGAGGCTCCTGTCCGAGCTGAAAACTGCAAACACACCTAATGAGTAGGACGGAGCTTTTTTTAGTCGGGCAAATCTCAACTCTATAGTATGGCAGCCAATGAGTTTCCGGTTGAAAGCCAGAAACGCCTTCTCAATGGAGTCGATTTCTGTCTTAGAGAAATATCGACATCGTATAAGGATTTGTCTGCGTATTCTTGAACCTAAACTCTTGCGCACTGGAATGACGTATTTACCTATCCCATAAACAATATTTTAGCTCGCTCTATGGGGTACAACGATTTTTTCTAATTAGGCATCTTTGACGACTACTTATTTCATTTTCGCAATTGGCTAATCAGATCAGTGCTATTTTATTATTAGTACGATGATTGGTAACTTTTCTTTTACGTAATTACTAATGGGTTTTAAAAATTCTCATTCTTGTTTCCTAAGATACCTTTCTATATTATTTTAAGGCATTTCAGGTGTGCACGTGTATCTCGATGATATTTAAATATGTTCTAAAGATTTAGCCGATCACGTGGTAGTAATTAAACAAGTATTTGAGAGGTTAAATTATTTTAAAATTTGTTTAAATAGAAGGAAATGCGAATTTGCGGTAAAAAGATTAAGCTACCTAGGTTTTGAATTAGCAGAGGATGGTATTTCATCCTTATCGGAAAAGGTTTGGGAAATAATTAACATTTCCCGCCCATTAACAATAAAACAAGTTCGATCTTTTTGGGGAAAAATATCGTTTTACCGACAGAATATACCCTGCTTCACAAATCTCACATTGCCTTTATACAGTTATTTTAAAGGAAAGAATAGCTCAAATAAAAAAATTACGTGGTCGATCGCAGCAGAGAAGTCATTTTTAGATATAAAACAAGCGATTATTTACTCTTCACGACTCAGGTTTCCTGCCGTAGATGAGCCTCTCAAAGTATACATTTATGCAAATAATAAGGTTTTTAATACGGTGATCATGTCGGATAATGAGGAAGGAACACCTTTTGCATTTTATAGTGGGTCTTTTAACCCTTTCAGTCCTGAATGAAAAAAAAAAATAATTAAAAAAAAAAAATAAGGTAAATAGGACCCAAAAAACACATTATGACTATTTTTTTGTTAAAAAAATCATAATTAGTGCAAAAAAAAAAAAAAATGGGTCACGGGTGACCCATCCGGACTTAACAAGAGATTTTTAATATTGGACTGGTAGCAATTCATTTGGCATATAAATAATATAAAATACTAAATAAAACATGCAAATAAGTTATAAATAAATATAGTTATGCATATTTCTAGAATTTTTATAGAAGTAAAAAAAAATATACGTATAGTTTATGTGTCAGTAAAAATAAAGTAAAAAAGTAAAGAATGTAAAAAAAAAAAATATATAAACTTCTTCAATATATTATATATATATATATATAATATTATATATATATTATATATATATATAATATATTATATACTGTATAATATATATATAGTATTATATACTATATATATATTATATATATATATAATATATATATTATATAATATGTTATTATAATATATATTAAATATATATATATTATTATATTTATATATATATATATATATATTAATATATATATATATATAATTATATATATATATATTATATATAATATTATATATATATATATATATATATATATATATATATTAATATATATATATATATAATATATAATTATATTTTATTAGCTGATGACTGACATCCGCATCGTCATTTGCGGAACATCCGCCCTAACAATTGACATCCGCATCCTCACTTATCGGCACATCCGTACACATCCGCATTCTCTCTTGAAAATGATGGAGGTTGAGGATGTTCCGTACATTGATAATGCATATAAAATTATTAATTTGGTATCTTCTCTCATCGGGCAGTATTATTGCGAATAATCTGCATATTTTGAATTCGATTTCTGTATAATCTTTATTACTACTATTTTATATTATATATATATATATATTTATATATATAATCTAATAATATATTTATATAAATATATATTATATATATAAATATATCTATATATATTATATTATATATAAATATATTATATTATATATATATATTATCATATATATATATATTAATATATATATATATATATATATATATTATATATATATATAATATATTATACGTAGGTATGGGTCGGACAACTAAAACGCACAACTGACGGCCAAGGTCACGGCCGGAATGTTGCATGCAATGTTGCCAAATGTTGCAAGAACATTTTGCAACAGTTGGTTTTTCAGGTTGCACCGTTCCAACGGTTAGGTCGTTTCAAACGGATCGGTTGAGACCGATTTAAGCGGTCTGGAACCGACTTCCCGAGGTTTCTGATGCTGAAGCACTCAAGGATTTTAGACCCCAGAAGTGCGGCTCGGCGCCTCAAAAGGGGCTTTTTGGTTCCTAGAAGGCTATAAATGATCGTAGATCTTTGAATGATTCCAACGAGTTTATCGTGACTTCGATTAACCCTAATATGATCGTTTAATCGTCTTGTCTAACGTCGCTCTGGTTGGCTATTTATACAATGAAAACATAATCGACAGAAAATAATTACTATATTAACATTCGATTAATCGCTGTTAGTATTCTTACGTTTGACCTCGACCACCCTTGGTACGATATGAAGGAACTAGAGTTAAATCAGGATCTACGAAACTTGGATATAATGTATGCTATCGGGATAAGCTCGAATCCGTCGTCAAATTATCCACGTCTCGTAGGATTATATAGAAGGGGGTCACCCCCGAGGGTGGACGTCGATATTGCGCTTACGCCCTTGTGGCGTGATCTGCGTGGGTGAGTTTAGGCCTAACGAGCGTTTGGGCGCCCGACCATTTGGAGGTCAAACAGACCGAAGGTCTGTTTGACCGACAGACACAGACTGAGCGCTCGTGCGCATACACATTAATTATATTATTGATTATTTAATTATTCGAAGATTCGAGTTCCGAAGGAAATCGAATCTGAGCCGAAAAACGAATTCCTGTAGGGAATCGTTTTTTTACGCACTCGGACTTTGGATTCCCACCGAGGTTTCTCTTCGCATCCGGCTTCCGAGTCGATATATTATCTTACGCATGGGTTAGAGTTTAACGTATCGCTTTCATAACTTGGTATATTTCTATGAAGGTGATACACTGATCCCACGCGAGTTTTTGATCGTAGGTTACCCCTAAGGGGGTGTTGCCCCCTTTAGCGCCAAAGGTCAATTCGCTCCTGATAAAACCATGTTAGGCTTAACGCATCGGACTAAAATTTGGATGTGAGCTATGATGACGCAATCTCATCGGAGATGAAGATTACGTTTCTCTGCGTCCCCCCCTCCATAATGGATGGACGCGGCCCCACAAAACAAAATTAATTTTTGATGGAGAAGACTGAAACTTCAGAGAAAGGCTGAAGAGACGGTGAGTCGGTAGACGAGGTTGGGAGTTGGAGTTGGATTCGAGAACGGAGTCGGAGTTGGGTTCGGTTTCGGAGTCCGGGGACCCCACCGGTTGTTACAAGTTTGAAAAAAAAAAAAGAAGAAGAAATCTGAGATATGTTTCATTTGAAAAGAAGAAGGAAGAATTGAGGAAGGAAGAAGGAGGGAGGAGAGGAAGAAGGAAGAAGAATGAAGAATGAGGATTTAGAGCTGGCATCGGCACCGGTGCTGAGCCGGTGCGGTGCGAGTTAATCACAGTCGTATAACAACATGCTGGTGTCCTAATAAGGGTTTCGAGGTCGTAGCGTTCGAATATGATGGTTATAAGTCAGTGTAGGGTGTCTAGGACCCCCCATTTGGGGGTCCGAAATAAAAGAGCAGTGGGGAGGGAAAAACAAGGAGGAATGAAGAAGGATGAAAGATGAAATGAGAAGAAGAGAATGAAAGGAGGCTGAACGTTTGAGCAGCAGCATACGGTGCTGGCTTCCTGGTGTCGATGCGAGTTATTAAATATTAATGTAATGATGCAATATTGGTATCCTCTATAATGCTACTTGGACTCTGTAGAAATGTGTATCAAAAAGATTATCATCAAAGAAATAAAATAAATAAATCAAATAAATAATAAATAAAATCTCTTACACTTTTTATGTTATAACGTAAGATTTTACGTTTTTACATACTCCTAAAGGCCAGTAAATCACGTAAATCATCAGATAAACAACCAACATGTCAAAGCCCATCCAGCCCCACCCTGCTGACATCTGTGATCTATTGATCTATTGATTAAGGTCTAATTTTTACTAAAATTATTTGAATAAACATAACATAAAATCGAAGTTCTTTATACAAGCATCAGCCAATATATGCTAACGTAAAAGTTTTCACATTAATAAAAGCTTACTTAGTATCATCTGAACATGAATTATAACCACCACGAGAAACCTAAGCACTCTTAAAGCAGGAATAAACGGTCACCGTTAACAAAGAATCCATACTTAACATCAGTAAGTATCTAACATGCATCCAAAAACGTAGACTTATTCAACTTTGTCAGCATGTCTCTAACAGTAACAATGTTTATTTTACATTAACTATGGTTTAAAAAACAAAAATTTACTATAACCTTGTGTAACTATCATACAGAAACCAACGAAGTGTGCAGTCGTCACAATGTTTTCATAATTAGATAAATCAACATAACATTTACCAGAACAAAGGAATATATGTTACAAAGGGCAAAACAGAACACTATCTTAAACAAGAATAATGGTTACCTTATCAAGAGTTTTCCACTTAATCATCCTTAAATAATAACAAGGCGGACAAAACGCAACTTATTCTACTTTTTCAACCATATCTCCAACATGAAATGTTTTTTACCATTAACATAGTAATATTTAACAAAAATTTAGCATTACCCTGTCTAAGCATCATAATACATAATGGGTAAGGGCAAACAAAGTAAGTTTTTACTTCTGTAAAGCTAACAATGAAGCCAAATAACAGACCTTAAACATCCATCACCAGCCGAATAAACAGCTACATTACAAATTAGCCATATAAGCGAAC
>JABUQX010109211.1:0-18312 GCA_015478945.1 Trachelipus rathkii
ATAATATATATATATATATATATATATATATATATATAGATATATATAGTATATATATATAATATATTATATATATATTATATATAATATTATATATAATATATATATATAGTATTCTTACATAGAAATGGCTATATAATGTCCTATGATTCCTTCCATGTATTTGAAAAAGGGTAAAAATTCATGAAGTACTTGGTGGTGACCATAGTACACCAAATGCTAGGCTGATATTAAACAAAACGTTTACATGTTTCGATATCAGACATCAATAATATAATCATTGCGAACCCGTCAAGAAATTCATTTAGCACAGTGTTATTACATAAGTAATAAACAAAAAGTAAATAAACTATTTTTACCCCTATAGCACAGCATTCTACATCGCGACATTAAGGAACAGAAATATGAAAAGGGCGTACTTAAAGATATTAACTAAACTTCATTTGAATAAACTCTAAGGTTAAAATGACAGAACATTAGCCGTTCTCCATTTTCAGGGGATAACCTATTTCTTGTGGCTTCATAAATATTTTCCTCCTGTTCTAAATATTCTTTCACTTTGGACTGATGACGGTGGAGCTGCTTCATCAGTTTATTCCGAGTTTTTTTCAAATTCATAAAACTATTCCATGTTTTTTTCTCCAATTGAAGGGAATATCATGTGTCTTCACCGGTTAAATAGGCAAACTTAATATATTGTTTATTTCTGAATTAATTCCGTA
This sequence comes from Trachelipus rathkii, assembly GCA_015478945.1. NCBI lineage: Eukaryota > Metazoa > Arthropoda > Malacostraca > Isopoda > Trachelipodidae > Trachelipus > Trachelipus rathkii. The sequence continues at coordinate 723 of JABUQX010109211.1, forward strand.
TGTAAGTCTTTACTTTTATGTACAATAATTCCATCGTCAGAAGAATGGAACTTTCCTTTTTTCACTCTCACTTTTCTGTATGGTATGACCATTTTGATGCCACAATTTCTTTAAAAGCAATCAATTAAAGAAGTGAAAATGGCACCCTCAGCTTTCCCTTTCCTCACTACGTGGAATCATCGTCAGCAGAAGTCCATGAGCTAAATTTTCATGCATTTCTTTTCCACTCAACGACCATATTTTTAACTGATTCATCTGATTCATGTTGAAAAATTAGCTTGATTCGCAGATCTAAGAAATTAGCTACACACAAAGATTTATCACATAGAACTAGAAAGTGTAATTATTCCACTGAAGCTTTTGCTTTAATTGCCTTTTAAAAATAGATTATTGCTAAAATGGAAGGGATTAATTGCGACTATTACTTCACGTTTAATGCTTGTTTAAGTGAATGTTGTTAAATGGCTCAAGTAAATGGAATAATTTTGCACTGAAAATCAGTCAACATTTCTGATTGCATTCAGCAGCGTATATGGTTTCTGGCCCGTTTTGCTTAAACATCTTTAGCAATAAGTTCTGTTCCAGCGTGTAGCAACGTCTGAATTAATTTATGCTGTTTGACATTCAGCTGCATCTGTAAGTTTTAAGCTTTGCAGCTGCCGTGCTCGAATGGTGAAAATGAGAAGGATATGCTTTTGCAAGTAAATAAATATTTTAACGAAACTCTGACATATATTGAATCGGAATGCATAGTTGCAAAGCAGTGAAAAAACTGAAATGAATTGCAAGCCACTCTCCTTTATACCATCTACAAATTGTCCATGTATCCGTATCACTAAATTAAATTCTATTTTCTGAATATCGAAAAATTTAATGGCCCTTATAGGATTCTGACATGACAAAAGATTTGCATATTGGCTACATTTGGCTATATTTTATTTCTGAAAAATTTTTATCTAAAATTTCAATTTTAAAATTGAATAACTTTCTCCTAATGTTTGACGTAATTTATTGTTTATAAACCTCAATATTCGGCCCGAATAGGTCGGCAAAAAGCCGAATACCAATATTCGGTATTTTGGCCGATTAGGCCGAATACCGAATACTTACCGAATATTCGGCATTCCTAATATATTTATATATATATATATATATATATAATATATATATATATATATATATAAGGTATATAATATATATATTATATAATCAATACTATATATATATAATATATTATAATATATATTAATATATATATATAACATAACTAGTATATTATATTATTATATATATTATAAACATATATATAAATAGTTATATATTAATATATATTATATATATTTTATAATATAGTATAAATATCACAGTTGATAAATATATAATATACATATATATATATATATTATATCTATATATATATATATTATATATATATATATTGTAATAATTATATATTTATTGTGTATATATATATATATTATATATTATATTATATATATATATATATATATCTATATATACTATTATAATATATATATAGTAATTTTATATATAGTATACATATAATATATATATATTTATATATATATTTATATAATTAATAGTATAATATATTATATATAATATTATTATATATATAATACTATATATATCATTATATATATATTATATTATTATAATATATATAGTATATATGTATATCATATGTAATATATATATATACTATTATATATAGTATATATATATATTTTATTATATATTATATATATATATTAATATATAATATATGTTATAATGTAATCATATATATATATAAATATTATATATATATTATATTATGTTTCCTCTAGTGGGCAAAGGCCAAGGGCATACCAAATTCCATCAGATTAATGGAAAATTCACAGACCAGATGTAATTCAAAGGTCGACATGCCCCGATTCACGAGAAAGATTGAGCATAACCGCGTTAAGTCTGGTGTCAGAGAGTTGGACATAGAAATTATGAGGTTGTGTAGCAAGGTGTGTCGCACGAAACCTTCTCAATGGAGGGGGTATGGAGCTGGAGAGTTTAGAAGAGGAGGAGGAGTGTCCATTGTAATAGCAAATAGAATAAAGAAAGTGACTGGACCATTCACGAGAGTTAGTGAGAGCGGGAGAGTTGATGAGGAGAGGAAAATCCCTAGATTCCACCTTTTCAAGGAGAGCTGTGTGAGTGGAGGTACTCCAGATATGTGGGGTATACTTCTTACAGAGGCGGACGATACCCCCTCCCCCTTATCAAGAGGAAGCAACCGAGGTGGCGTGAAGAAATTCTGAAGCCACATCAGATCACTTAACCTCTTCGAAGCTTGTATAGAATGAGAAATAAAGTGATCCTCTAAAGCAAGATCACGTGATCCATCTAAGAAATATCACGTGATCCTTATAAGAAAGATCACGTGATCCATCCAGGAAAGATCACGTGATCCTTATAAGATAGATCACGTGATCCATCCAAGCAAGATCACGTGATCCATCCAAGATAGATCACGTGATCCATCCAATTAAGATTACAGGAGAAAAAAAATCAACATGAATATTAAGAACAAACGAGGAATTGAGTTGTGTGCTTTCGAAGATATTGTAGATGCTTGAAAGACTATATCGAGGGGTAGAATAAAGGAATTTAGTTGTTGAAGTATTGAAAACAACTGTTTCATATGCTCCAATTAAAAATTCGAGAAAGATCAGAGGTTTGTCGCTCCAAACCGCCTCCTTAGAGTGAGCCACTCGCTCTTGGGTGAGGACATCTTTATCTTTCAAATTGACATGAGTAATAAAGGGTGGAGTCGTCAGCATAGGATTGGATAGGCGAAGAAGTAATATATAGAAGGTCATTATGAAAAGCAGAAAGAAGTTGGGGAAAAAAAACCAGAGGAACCATCACTATTTATTTAAGATGTTTTTTTTTTTTTTTACAAAGTTAACACCTCACGGGCATAGCCCTATTCTAGGAGGGGAACTTCTCTAGGTAATTTTTACTTATGATCCAGACTAGGGATCGGACCCGGGCCCTTGCCAAGCGACTCTGTCGCTCTACCGATTGATCCACGGTAGCGGCCTGATCATCCACATCCGCTGCTTCAGATCGATCGGAAAGGAAATCAGGGAGAAGGTCACAGAGATTAAGAGATATACCGAAGGAGGGAAGCTTAGAAAATGAAAATTTGTCCCAGACTCTATTGAAGGCTTGCGATATTTCTACAGCCACAACAAAAGACTCAGCTTAATGCCGAATTGCTGAGGGCAAAATCGAAGAGAGGGAAAGAAATTGCCAGTAGATATGTTTCTTGCAGAGAGACAGAGAGAGAGAAAGAGAGAGAAAGAGAGAGAAAGAGAGAGAGAAAGAGAGAGAGACAGACAGACAGACAGACAGACAGACAGACAGACCAGACAGACAGAGACAGACAGACAGACAGACAGACAGACAGACGACAGACAGATACGATTAAAAATTAGGTCTCTCTCTCTCTCTCTCTCTCTCTCTCTCTCTCTCTCTCTCTCTCTCTCTCTCTCTCTCTCTCTCTCTCTCTCTCTCTCTCTCTCTCTCTCTCAAACATACTTGCATCCAGAAAGATGAAAACTTGAGGTGTTTCCAAAACTCCACTTAAGGATAAGATTTGAAAACTTTAGAAACAACGGAGATTCAAACGATATTGGATGATAGTTTGGAGGTTGAGAGGGGTTCCCTTTTTTGGGACATAAATGTATAAAAAATTTCCAAAGGAAGGGAAAGGTGAGGTACGATAAACATAAAAAGATTAAATAGTTTACCAAGGCAGGATGCAAGGCTCGAAAAGAATAAGTTTGAGACACTTGAGGAATATCATCGAACATTACCTATTTATAATGAACATTTACATGTCTCTAGTTTATGCTATAAGTCATATTTTCTAAAAAGAAATTCGAGAAGGATCCAAGGGTGCCCTCCTAGCGAGAGCTAATAGTTTTTGAAAAGGACGTCTATCAAAATGAGGGAAGTAATTAAGGGTAAGTGTACTTAATGAAATTGAATATGTGATAGGAGTAATAAAGAAAGGTCTTTTTTGAAAAGTAAGAGTTAAGGATAGAACAAAACCCTGAGGAACACACATTATAGATTAAAAGATGAGCGCTGGCATTCACCAACTACTGAAGGAAAAGAGACCAAAAAACAGAAAGATAGAAAAATGATCGCCATAGAGCTCTTCTACGGAAAGCGTACTGGCCATCAAGAGATAAGAGTTAGAAGAATTGAGGTGTTTTCAAATCTTCCTGTTTAGAATAGATTCGAAACTATAGAAAGAACATTAGAAAGATTTGGCTATAGTTTGGCTATTTTTTCGTGCAGCTAAATGGAGAGCACCTTTCTAGCAGAAGGGAGGCCAAGTAGAAAGACAGAGGCGAAGTAATTTACCAGGATAGAGTGCAAGCTCAGAAGCACAAGTTTTGAGAACCACAGGCGGAATACTATCAGAATAGTAAGCTTAAAGAGATCATAAATAATATCTTAACAAGAAATTACAATGTTATACAAAAATCGTCTAAGGTGGCATGAGAAGTAAAGATTTCAGCTTTAGCGATAGGAAAAACGGCAATTATTCCGACAGAAGATACTATACTAAGATAGGAGGAAGAAGCAAAGTTAGCGTCGACTTTTTTACAAAACATCTGAAAGGAAGTTAGAAAGAGGACCAAGAAAGATTATTGCGTTTACTAAGGAGAAATGAATTCTCAGAATAACGGAGAATAAATTTTTGAACAATTCCGGGATGAAATAAAAGTTGTATGAAGACGGGAATTCCTGAATGCAGCATTCCTGTAGTCAATAGCACGAAAACAAGCAGAGTTAAACATAGGTTGAAGGGAAAGAGCTAGGAATATTTCCCATCATGGTAGAGAGAATCACTTCGGTCATGTGTTCTGCATATTCCGTGGTATCCTTCCCGTAAAGCAAACTGATATAATATTTTGGTCAGTTGAGTTGAGTTAGGTTATGTACGTAAACATTTTAGACATTAAAAATAACTTTGTTGGGGTTCTTTAATAAAAATATAGTTTTGAGAGTTTTGGATGTGCAAATTTATTGATAAACAGGTGATAGGAAAGTATAATTAAGGTTGCTTAATGATGAAGCATAAAATGGTTGCTGAAAATAGGGATTAAAGTTTGGAAAAACGTAGGTTGAGAAGCCAAGGTGATTTTAATATGTATATTAATATTATTATTATTATTATTATTATTATTATTATTATTATTATTATTATTATTATTATTATTATTATTATTATTATTATTATTATTATTATTATTATATTATTAGTATTAAGCTTATTTTTATTAGTATATTTGGCGTGTTCCGAATGCAAGATAACAAGAAAGTGGTAGCGTAAAATGTTGTTGTACGGATGAGTGAGTGTATATAGTGTGCAAGTCCCAGGCTACGATTCTATCTATATCTATTATTATTATTATTATTATTAATAATTTATATTATTATTATTTTATTAATTATTATTTTATATTAATTATTATTATTAATTATTATTATTATTATTTATTTATTATTATTATTATTTATAATATTTTTTGATTATTAAAAAATACGTATTTAAAATATATATACTTAACCTGGCTCCTATTGCTTTTTTATAAGACCTGGTGCAGACCGGTTGGAGACCTGTTGCAAACCTGTTGTGATTCCGGTGCCAAAGCTGGTGTGCAGAAGATCCTAGTGTTATTTCGTGGGAAACGAGTTGTAGCGCTTTCCAGAGTCATAGGGTGGCAGGCACCGGCGGTGTTGAAAACACCACAAATCGATAGTAGTGTTGAGGGTGCCGGTTTATATGCACTCCCAAATAATACCGAAGAATTCGGAGGGTGCCAGTAATATAGCACTCCCTATAATACACGAAGAATAAATCCGGCAGTGACCGATAGCACTCCCTTAATAATACCGAAGAATCCGGTAGGGTTGCCAGTATAGCACTTCCCGTATAATACCGAAGAATCGAGAGTTTGGTTGCCAGTTGTATAGCACTCCCTATTTAATACCGAAGTAATCGAGAAGGTTCCGGTATAGCATCTCTTCTAATAACACGCGAAAAGAATTTGAGGGATTTGACACACCGTTATCCAACTCACTTACCATCCGACATGTTAAAGTCCAGCTGTTGAGTGTGAACACCGAACATTGAAAGCCACCGGTTTATTGTCTGAGTGGAAGGATCTACGGGAAGTCTAACTTTCAAAATTTTCCAACATCGTCGATTCGCAGCTGGCCAACATACTTTTTAACAAATACAAATTCTCAATTTTTTTTGCCATGGCGTGAGATTAAATCGAGGAACAATTTATAATGATAATATTTTTAATTTAGTATATATATAATATTTATATATTATATATATATATTATTAATAAATAAATATTGTATCTAATTATATAATATATATATATATTATATATATATAATATATATAATATTATATGTGGTTTTTAATTAGTTAGTTTAGGTAATAGAAGATCTATTATCATATAGGCTAAATATTGATATTTTCTGGTTGAACTTTCATAAAATAATGAAAATAATCTTTAGCTGTGTTTCTTCTCTGAAACCCTATAGGGACGTTAGGACCCTTGCCTTTTGGAGTTCTCTAGATAATATACCCTCCTGTCAGCACGTATTGACAGTGTGAGCCAGCTAACTATAATTATTAATATATTTAATATATATATATATATATTTATAATATATATATTATATATATAATATATATATATATATAATAATATAATATATAGTATATTATATTATACTATAATATATTATATATATATATAATATAATATATATTATTATATAATATATATATTATGTTTTATTTTGTTTAAAGCCACAACTATCATCGGGGATCCATATCTCAAAAACTAACAATAGCTAAAGGAAAAAGCGAAATACATAATGTTTAATGAATAATGTTTAATGAAAAACTGTTTAAAAAAAAAAAAAAAAATCATCTCAAAAACTAAAATATAGCTATAGCGAAAAAGAATACATTTTTTGAATCCTTGAAAAAAAATTTTAGTTTTTAGTTAAATATAAAAGAATAAGAATAAATAATAAATAAATAAAAATAAATATTGGCTAATTTTTTTTTTAGGAGCAGGGGACATAGTATTATATATAGATATAATATAATATATATATAGATATATATTATATATATATTATATATATATAATATTTATATATATATATTATTATATATATTTATATAATAATATATTATTGTTAAAAGTATTACAGGCAATGTAGGGGGCTCAAGCCGACGGAAACAACAGGTTAATCCTCTCCCTATCCATGTTAGAGGAGAAGTCGATGCCGTACCCCCGCGACACCACAATACCAAAGAGCGGGGGTTTCGGGAACCCCCCCGATGGGGGGAATTAGTCCACCTAACCCGTAGTTCTCCCGGAAAGGTCAGAAGAACCTCGACTCCTGCCATTCGGTGCGGTATACCCTTGGGGATCTTAAGTATTAAAAAAAAAAAAGTCAAAATTTAAATTAATAAACAGTGTGATAGGTATACGAGAAACCAATAAAAGGTCCCAAAAAATAGGCCTTCTAATCATAATTACATAGTAATATTAACAATTAATTTTTTTATTTTTTTATTTTTTTTATCATTCATTTATTAGATTTTACAAAGATTCCAAAAAATGTATTCCTTTCGTTATAGCTATTGTAGTTTTAATGAGATTTTTTTTTTTTTTTTTTTTTTAACATTTTCCGCACTAATATATGGACCCGCATTCCAACATTCTGATCCGTCCTTTTTCTGTTAGCTTTTGAATAGTTTTCGAGATAGGAGTTTTAGGCTTTAAACCCCAATATCACAGCATATATTATAAATATATATTATATATATATATATATATATAATATATAATATATTATATATAATTATATATAAATATTATATTATATATAATATAGTATATATAGTATATACATTATATATATATATATAGGTATATATATATATATACATATATTTATATAATATATAATATATATATATATCACATGATATATATTACTATATATATATATATATTTATAATATATATAAATATAATATATATATTTAATATATATATTATATATATAATATAGATATATTGATATATAATGCCAAACATGCCAAGCCTATGCCACACCAGATGGTCTGAACAACACAGTGCATCAGAGTGTTTAAAGAGCACTTTGTACGAATGAAGATTTTCTTTGAACCTTTTTACACATTTAATTCTGGTTTAACCGCCACAAGAAAAGCGCTTTTCAGTTTGCATTCATGCTAAGCTATGTTAAAGTCGTCATTCATCCAAATGGTCTATCTGATTAATGATCGCGAAGTACTCTGCGATGTTGGAGCCAGTTGTAAATGCTCTCGATATCGTCAAAACCTCGTAGCACATTCAACACATTGTGCGAAAAGGGTTAGAGCCATCGGAAAAAATGAGGGAAAAACTCACCGATGAAAGTATTAAAAGAAGTCTAATCAAAAATCGCTGAGCGCACTGGGACTTGATCAGTAGAATATACCACGGATTGTTGGCGTATTGCCAGCAGCAACCGCTAACAACCATCCAGCCCAACAAATTCCGATACGAGTTAACTGGAGAAAGACCTTAATAATTTAACCGAATCATATTTCTATAACCTCTTCTTTGGAATTATGTTTATTCTCGCTAAAAGTACAATTTCTGCTTTATGCTAGTGACATCCTTTTCACATGCTATCCAAACAAAAATCGATGTAATTAAAGGAAAAGACAGCTTTTCATTGGTATAGTTTTTACCCACTAGAAGTCAATATAAGAAGAGACTTAAACTTTGGTACTAAAATTTGATTAAGGACAAGAAAACTGAGTAGGAAAAGCCCAAAAAGATTCTTGTTATCAAATCCCAATTCTTAAAAGAATCTGAACCTTTCTTTTCGCGTCGACAGAAAAAAGGCTTTGATTATACACTCGCCCAGCCAACCATTGCACCACCAGACAGTAGAGGCGCTCTTTCAGTAACTCTGCGAATAAGGATCAAGAACTTGGCCTTACGAATTAGTTCACTATAGAGAGGACGGCTAACGAAGTACTAATTGAGAGACGAACATTTATTTATTTTGTTAAACGGCTGGGCTTTATGGATGAGTGTACACAGAAAATTTGTGCTTGACAATTATGATTATTTTATCCAAACAGTAGTTGATAAAATTTCCTGGAAAACAAGACAATGCTTTTTAATAATCTAACAGGCATTCAATTTTTGAATACTGCTCATAGTTGTTAGAATTATTTCCATCATGCACTATTGTATTGATATTCTATTCTTAATAAAATAATTTTGTTTAAATTATTGATTTGTTTTAATTATCCATACAAATGTTTCTATTTTATGCAGACAACCTAACAAAGCAAAAAGATTCCTCTATGAATATAGCAATCAAAGAACTACAACAATACATAAACCAACTGAAGCAATGGCTATCAAATCAATAAACAGATTGAATGTTTCACTTCAAAAATCATCTATCACATTACTTACCTCTAATAGAAGAGAATCAAATCTCCATCCAGCAGTTTTCCTATTAAACAACAGACTTCCCATCAATAAGCAACCTATTATCCAGGTCTGACTTTCGTACACATAAGACATTCACCCTCCACATAAACAATATTACTTCTTATAGAGCCAAACACAAATTAATCGCAAAGAAACCCAACCAGAGCAAGTACAAAAAGTCTTCTAACAACAATATACAGAAAAAATCTCCGCCGTCCCATCGTTAAACTATGCATCATGTACGACCAAGGCACCCGCAATATCCACAGTACCAACATCCCAAAAAACTTAGAGTAATATCTAATTTCAAAACAATGCGCTCAGTGATAATAAGTAGGCTCCTCTCTTATCCCGGCATCCAGCAATTACAAACAGAAACAAAAAAGTTCTTTACCAGATGAAGTTTTACAGAAAGTCCTCTCAGCAGAATTCACCCCAGTACATAAAGTATGGGCTCTACCGTTGCTCAAACGGTAGGAGCGTCGGAGTCGCATGCAAGTCGTGGGTTTCGAATCCTGTTCGTGATTCAGTAGAAATTACCTAGAAGAAGTTCCCCTCCTTGAATAGGCCTATGGCCCGTGAGGTGTGAACTTTTAAAAATAAAAATAAAATTAATAAAAAAAAAAATATTACATCCACCTTATGCAAAAGGAGAGAAAAGGCGTATCCAAACACCACGAATATATACTACTCTAATATATACAACAAACTTTCCCCCTGAACTCGAATTATCAATACACAAAACCATACTCAGCTTTATATCACAAAGAGCATTCTCTCCGCGAATTATCCAAACAACACCATTCTTACAAAGGGCTTCCGACCGGAATATCTGCACAAGATCAAAAACTCCTCTCTGACACCATTCCCTCCTTCAGCGAATATAAATTGTATCTATAATGTGGCTTCCCTCTCTTTCATCTCTCGGCTATACTGTCTAAAGATGTCCCACCATCACAAAAATGACGACACAAACACCCTTAACTTACTAAACGTTTGACCTAACGGACATCATTATTACAACTTCGATACCACTCTTCCGAACAGGATATATGGGCTCGGGCTAGCTTTGGTGATGGCACCAATATCCGGGAACGCTCCGCCTTCTTGTAGGAATGGAGCCCGCAATGGTGGCTTTAGCCAATAAAGTTAGTAAAGTAAATATATATATATATATATCATATATATATAATATTACTATCTATATATATATATATATATATATAATATTATTAATATATTAATATTATATATATATAAATATTATTATATATATATATGGTAAAACTTGCTAGGATTAGTGGTCTTATACGGACAAAACAACATGTTTTATATTATTTTCGTTAATTAAGAAATTCTCATATTGAAATGATGTTTTTAATTCAACATAAGTAAAATATGAAAAGTATAAAAGTAATAAAAAGTCCCTTCTGTTGAGAGATACTCATCTCTTCGAGGCGAATTGGTAGTCACAACGCCCTTTTCCAGCGCGTTGTTAACCACAGATTGCCTGCTGACTCTTTCGTTTCAGCTGCGAAGAATTCGTGAGCGAATATTCAAAAGTGTCGCATCCTTTTCCTTTGAAGTTTAATCTCTCTTGCCTGGAGAAGGATTTCTGAGCAGAGTATCTTGTAGTGAGAATATTTTTCTGATTCTTAAATAATTGCACTTTAACTCTGACTGAATGACCATCTTAACGATACAGGGTTTATATATTATTTTCACTTCGACTTATGCTAAATTTTTGCTCGCGCACAAATTTTGGCAAAGTATGAACATAAATATAAAAATATTTTTAAAGTTATTAGATAAAGGAGATAGCGTACATTTACTTCCTTGGCCTAAACACGTAGGTAGTTAACGAGAAAGTATGTTTATTAATAATGTATACAAGATAAATAAAAATTAACCCTTCATTCCAAGATGTATACATATTTGTTTGGCATATTACAAATTGCCACACCAACATATAAAACATTTCAATGACTGTATAAAATATAAAAAATCTTTAATAATAATATCATAATAAGTTAAAGTAACTTTCAACATGCATAAGCATTATTCTAATTTATGTTCCGATAACATATATGTAAGACCATATTAAAAGTTAATATCGACTCGATCTTCAGTGCAATTGAAGCATGAAAATAGTATTACATGTTAAAGTGCATATTATTACATATATTACAATTATTTTCATTGTCATTGCCATTACTATCAGCAAAAATATGATCTGAAGTACATAAATAAATACAATTAATGTTAATAGATATCGAAAAATAAATAGGTGCATTCAATACAAGCATATTTGGTATATATCCCGTTAAATAAATACAAACATTACAATATTCATTTAAATGTATAAAAGAACTGTATATGTTAATACATAATAATTACTGATATGAAACAATTGAATTCTTTCACAAGTTAAATAGGCCACATGACGAAACCGTATTAAATCAAGGAAAAGGTTTCCAGTAAAACGTTATCTATATGTATCTCATCGATTTGGAACCATAATGCTCATCTAAGTTTTCAAAGTTAAGTTAGTTACGATGGAGGAAACGTTGCTTGACATTATGTAGAGACGAAGTTAATTTTGCTTGAATATTTAATAAGGTCCTTATTTGAAATAAATTTCTTCATTACATAAAATAGGTGGAACGGATCACAGAACCATTAAATAAATTCGAATAGAGAATCTTAAAAGTTCGCATGTTAAATTCAAAAAATGAATTCTGCCCAAATGTCCAAAGCTTAAAATTGATGAAAGAAGATTCCAACCGTAAAGGAAGTTACTACATATGTAGTAGGCGATAGTTGCATTGAATATTTAGTATGTCCTTTATTTGACAAAAAAATTTCTTCATTAACATACAATAGTGAGCTTGTAACACAAATACCATTTAGTTGAATTCGAATAACGTGAATCAAAAGTTTCTGTAGTAGGAATCGCCATATAGTTTTCATGCCCATAATAAAAACTTAATAATGATATTGCCATACCGTAAAGGAAGTTGCTATGTCTGACGATGAATCCTCGAGCTTGTGATAAGTTGTGATAAAGATGAAGATCATAATCCAAATTTGAAAAAATTGAAGCTTCGTTATCTTGCCTTCATTTGCTTGAGTCATCTTCTCAGAGTGTTCTGATTGAGAATTTTTAAGTTTCCAGTGTTATGTTTTTTTCATTTTTCTTCAGTTTTGTTTGTTTTTCAGAATGGAGCGTTGATTTATAGTTCAGTGTTTACTTTCTACGGTTTCACTCAAAATATATAGAGGGGAAAGACTTGTCGTAGATTGATGGCTTCTTTATAGAGCAAGCACCCTATATATTTGAGGCATGAATTTAGAATAAAAATCCCTAATTCATTTGAATAATGTATGTTTGTTTCCAATTCAACATAAGTAAAATCATTGCAAATGCACAAGATAAAAGCTCCCTTCTGTTGAGATACCTTCTCCTTCTTTGCGTAGCGCGTAGATTGGTAGTTCACATGTAACCTTTTACCACAGCGCGTTATTCCGATCCAAAAGCCTCTGACTCTTCGTAAATATGCGAAATTCGTGATCAGATATAATCTCTATAAGTCGCAGCCTTTTTCCTATGATAAGTTTATTCTTCAAATCTTCGCGGTATGTAGTGTAATTCTGAGATGATAAGACGGTAGCAATCCATTTTCGGAGATGAATTTTCTTCTGTATTTCTTAAATAACTTTTGTTTTAAATCGATTCTGTTATGAGCATTCTAACCTAACATGAACCGGGTATTTATTATTATAAATTCACTTATTCGGACTTTACAATGCTAAAAATTTGCCTCGCCGCATTAAAAAATCTTTAGGCATAATAGTACTGAAACATTAAAATAAATATTATTTTTAACAAAGTTTATTAGTAACAATGAGTTTGATGTTATTTAATATATATATTATTAATATATACTATATTAATATATATAATATATATATATATATATATATATATTTAATTATTAATATTATTATATATTAATACTATTCTATATATTAATATTATACGTTTAGATTATAATTATATATATATATATATTATATATATAGTAGTATATATATTTATATATATTATATATATATATATAAATAATATATATACACTATATATATATCATATATATTATAATATTATATTTATAATATATAAATAATATATATCATATAATCATATATATAAATATAGTATAAATATATATATATTACGTATATATATATATATATATTAATATATATATTATATATAATCATTATATATATATAATCATGGAGAAAGAAGGGATATTTTGCACTATCAAAGGGAAAAAAGTCTAATTTTATTGGTTAAAAAAGCTTTTAATTTTAAATATATTACAATGACGTTTCCAATAACTACTATGTGCACGAAATTAGTACATTATCTAAGATAAAGACCCCTAAATTTAAGCTTTTTTTTTTTTTTATTATTATTTTTTTTTTAACGATTTCTTACACTCCTGTGTAAATAGGCCAATATTTAAAGCATTTCATCTTTAAAAGCTAAATAAAAATATAAAAATGTAGATATATAAATATTAAGATATATGCTGGTATATATGACAAAATACTATAGCTATATATAATGATAATCATATATATATATATATCATATGTCATATAATATAAAGTATATATAATATTAAAGTAAATATAACAGGCCTTAAATTACGAATTTATTACTAAATATATATATATAATGTAATATTAATATATAGGTCTAAGGGCCCAATAGCTGAAAAACTGCGATACCTACATAAAAACTGAATATATTTTTGAAATCGGCGAACATTTTGTTAATGCTAGAAAATGAAATAATAAAATGAAGAGCAATATATAATGTTTATAAATATAATATATATATAAATATATATAATATATATATATATATATATATTATATATATATTATATATATATATAAATACTATATTATATTTAATTACTACTATATATGAAAATCAAACTAATATAAATATACTACTATATATAATACTACATATAATAATACCGAGTAATATATATCTATATATAAATGTATTATACAGGTCTATTGGGCCTCTGTCCTCCAGAGGCGATATAAAAAAAAACTACTACCTTGAAATAAAAAATAATTAATAATAATCAACAATTAATAATAATAATAATAATAATGAATAATAATAATAATTAATAAATAATAATAATCAATAATAATAATTAATGTTAGATAGTGAATACATCAGCGTTTGTAATTGAAAATATACACATTTATGGTAAACGAAAATATAAAGTGAAGCGTCATTGGTACAACATTAACTGTGGTCATAGGAGCTATAAGAAAGCGGATCAGGTAAATGGTTTTTAGTACAGTATATGCAGCCAAAGAAGAAAGATATTTATTCATTCTAAACAGTCAATAATTCGCTAAATAGTTTTAAGTTACCCTAAAGTCTAAAAAAGGAGCAACACACAAAATACAATTGGAAGGAGGTTGCAGAAGTGGAAGAAGAACCTAACGTAAAAATAAATTTACCCTAACCAAAGCCTAAACCTAAACCAAAACCTAACCTAAACTAACGCAGTATATATATAATGTATATATATATATATATATATAAATATATATATATATTATTATATATATATATATATATTATATAATATATATAAATATAATATAATATATATTATATATATATATACTATTATTTATTATATATATATATATATATATGCGCTACTCCTTTAAAAGGATGTTACATAAAAAGACATGATATCGAAAAATCGCCGAACACTACGCGTGGAACCTGCAGTGTCACGTGTTAACTAAAACTCCAATAGAAGAGCGAAAGAGTTCCACAATGTTAAGCTTTTTATAATGTTTAATTTTTAATGTTATTTTTTTTTAAGGAAGGCTCGAGGCGACGGTGGGGACAGAGATGGGACGAGTCGCCCCGTCGTCCCCCGCTTGTCCTAGACAAAAGCCTAACTCTTTGCATCTTGCGATATAATCTTATGACCTTTTCTTTATTTAAATAAAAAAAAAATACTTGTTTCAAAATGTTTAGACTGTCAATGCCTTTAATAACCGAAAAAAATCGATTATAACCTTTGGTTCAATATATATGAGGTTAACATCCTTTTAAAGGACAAGTTCCTATACATATATATATATATATTAATTTTATATATTATATACTATATATATATATATTATATATAGAATATATATAATTATTTATACATCGTAGTTAATTTTGTATTGTAGTATATATAAATACATATATATACTAACTATAATATATATATATATATAGTAGCTATATATATATAACATACAGTATATATATGTAGAAAATGCGAAAGCGATGAATAAAAATGATGGTTTTCATTCACTAAGTAAAAAAAGTAAAAAGTTTTCTTAAAAAAGTGCTTGTTCATTGAAAGTAAAAAAATAAAAATGTTTCTTTCCCATCTCGCTGCCTGGCAGCACAGTAATATTTAACCACTACTGACCAGGCGTTAAGATGTTATTCACCCCTAAAAAGCTTATTTTAACTAATAATTTACTAATATTTATGTGTATTAATAATTAAGGAAATATTTTTTTGTTTCCTACATTAAAATGTTCACTGAATTCAAAAATGTATTCAATTTTTTGGTTAGCTATACCGTAGCTTTTTAGATACAGGTGTCAGCTATTCGGGACGGCTGGCCATATATATATATAATATATATAGATATAATATATATATATATATATATATATATATATATATATATATAATATAGATACATATATAGTATATAATACCTATACTAACTAATATATATATATATATATTATCACGAAACTTGTGTGTGTGGAAAGAAATTTGAAATACATAGATTTAAATAATGAAAGCTGTAAAATAAAACTCAAGAACCTTGAGGTAAAATGCATGAAACAAGAACATTTGTATACGTTTATTACATCCCGCCACCTCTGGCCAGCGTAGAAAATGGTGCGAGCAAATTATTTCTTCAACACCATAGCCCTATAAAATAAATAATAGATAAAGAAAAAGCATATCTGGCAAGTAGATTTATATTACAGTTTAAATACATCAAATGAAATTTGTAAAATTCAAAACTTTTCCAAGGGTCATTTCTCAATTTTTTTTTTACTTTCTTTCGTATAAGCAGTCATTATAACTGCATTTCCAACACTTTCAAAATTAATTTTTTATAAGCAAAATCAGAAATGATTAATTATTAACACTTGCGACTGAGTTCAATATACTCCTCTCTAACTTACTCTAAAGGCATGGTAACAAAAAGAAATACGACTGGCGTCTAAATAGGAGAAATAAGTTATAAAGAACCGAACAAAAGTTATAATAATCTCTTATTGCAGTCTTAATTTAATCCAGACTAATGATCCCAGTTTTACCTCGAGAGAGGAAGATACGCGTATAACACACAGATAGTTCTCTGCCTTTTTGTAGCTAAGAAAGCCATACGGATCTATACCATGATTAAATTTGGCCATATACCTTAGTAAAAGCCATAGATAAGACAATACAAAACCAAAATTAATTAGTATTAAAGTATTAAAAATTAAATAACGCATAAAATTAATTTCTCTTAAATTTCTAAAAATAACAGAAAACTTTCGATTCTGTAACTCAACTAATCCGATACACTCGACTTGTATATTGTATTTCAATATTTCACCCACCAGTCACAGATTACCAGGATGACGTTCCATTGGTGAGTCGTGGCAGTACACATATACAGCATTTAAATATGTTAGTGCGCTATGCATTTCCCTATCTTCCAATGTATTAATTATAATGTTGGGGGCTCTTAAATTAATTTAAAAAATTTTTTTTTTTTTTTTTTTTTAATTTAAATAATTAATAATAATATCTCGTTTTC